>JACCIC010000002.1:5920000-6072500 GCA_018907035.1 Sycobia sp. Sy_11 | reverse complement strand
TGTTAGATAAAGTAATGGAAATTTATATTACATTTTTAGATTGATCGCATGATTTCGCTCGTGTTCACAGCGCACGTAAACGAATGTAATAAATAATCATAACAGCGCTCTCTCAAAAGGTCTCTCATGTATAAGTAGTATTTTTCGAATCTCTGATCGTTACTGTAACTTGTCGCTAGATGGCGAACTGCTGCTTTTTCGCTTCGATATACAATAAATATAGTAAGAATATAATAAATCTCGAACATAATAAGGTTTTATTATGTTCGAGAATCAATAATATTTTAGTTATTTTTAATTAGCATAGAGAGATTGACGGAGGTATATAGGTTATCGACAACAATTCAGAAGCTGTACTTCGTAAACATAGATTTATTGGAACTGTTTCGTTTCGAATTTTAGTAACTTTTTAAAATCACGAAAAATCGAGGATTTTCTTTAAAAAAAAAAAAAACGAAAAATTTCTCTGACTATACAGCATATGTAATTTGGTTAGGGGAACTAACGGTAAGTAAGAAAGTGCCATGGAAAACGTTGGGTCCTAAAATTTTACAGAGGTCATTTACGAGATTGTTATATATGGCATATCTATAGTTATCTCCGAGAATCTGGATCAAATCGTTCACCCGTATATGCGAGGCACTGCGTGTCAGTGGATATCTTTACTTTGATGATTTCATATAGTTTTCTCTTTACGCTCATAGTTTCTTTTCTTTCCTACGTTCCCGTATTTTATTTATATACATTTTTTTCTCCCCGTCGTTCAATCCCCGATAAAAGTTAAAAAAAAAATGCGTAATGCGGGTCTTGAAACGAGGGCAATTTGAACCAGCTGAAAAATCGGGGAAGTTTCTCACGTATAATGTAAATATATTTACGAAAGTATTGAATGTAACAAATCTGAGGTTAGCAATAAATTAGCAGAGAATCGGTTATTTTTCGACATTCATCTCCAAAATATTAGGTTTTTACTTACCACTATGTCAAAAATTTTCACAAAATCTGTAGTATTAACTTTTTAGGGCAATTAATCAGCAAACATTAGAGAACCGACTATTTATGACAAGGTTTTTGCTTCGAACGCTTGATTCTTCTCTGCTTTCAAGACACCATTATGTATGAGCGATCTTTTTAATCTTATTAAAAATAGAATGAATAAATAAAAATAAATATATAATAATACATTTGCGGTATGTTCGTAAAATGAACATTTACACCCGTTCGAAGATAGCCGTGTACGTGTCCCGATATCACGCCCACCAGCACAGTTAGCAGATTCGGATCATATAACTCGTATACACTCATATTCTCGTGTGTAATACGTTATTTTTACAAACGCGTTAGTAAAGCACATCTTTAGGATCACGTTTAGGATGAGAAGCCTTACTTTTTCAAAGAGTATATTGGAACATTTCTTTTCAGATCTGCAGTTTTGCAAAAATAATTCACGACTGATTTTAGAGAATTTTTTCCAGACTGTAATGTACGTTTTTACGGAGGCGCGCATAATTTTTTCATACTTTTCACGTGTTCCATCGAAAAAAAAACAACATTCGCAACTCAAAAACTTTCGTTCTCTTGCCATAACTCACGTAATTTCTCGGATCAATTTTGCGAGGCCTCTAATCTTATTCATTACACAAGGCCGTGAAGTTCCACTTTACGATTCGTATAGACGAAAAATAATGTTAGAAACATTTCCACTGCAACCAGGGTACAGAAAACCGAGACTAATTATAATAAACCAATAATCTCATTTCTATTCGAGCAAGTTAATGAGTTTCTTTCCGCGCGCACAACTATACGTCTATATAACTATATAAAACATTGCATAATCCCGCAAATTAATTTCCACGTCGAGTTGAGTACAAGCGCGCACTCGTGTACGTCTATATGTATGTACTGAACCGCTGAATGAAACCATTTTACCCGGCTATACTTTAGGCAAATCGACATAGACTTGTTACCTCTGTGATCTAAAGCTAATATGCGTAAAACGTATATATCATTTATATAATTTCAACCTTGCATATATATATATATATATATATATATATATATATATATATCGTGTGTGGCTGTAGCTCAGCGGGTGTACAACGACTTTCACACCTGGTGCGCGTAAAAAGTACGACAGCCAACCAGACAACACCACCGTAATGTGGACGCGAGATTTCTCAGCACGGGGGCATAATAATTACTTACGCGCGGGATAAGGTAACAATCTTGAAGGGCCCACCCCCCTCAAATTCGCAATGGGCATCCTGTATATATATATATATATATATATATATATATATATATATATATATATATATATATATAGGAAATTCCTCGATCGCATAATATTGCCGTTATCTCCCACGGCAATCAAAACGCCTCCGGCGATATCTGTGCGGAGGCTCGCAGTTTTCTTGGCGCTCTGTCCACCGCTATATATATATATATATATATATATATATATATATATATATAGATATTGAGAGAGAGAGAGGGGGGGGAGCCATGCACACACATACACGCAGGCATGTAAGATAGGTACAGTATTCTCCACGTGCAGCTGGAACAGAAACTCGCGCGAATAGGCGGAGGCTCGCACACACATATACACACATACAGGATAGAGGCCTGCGCACTTTTCGCCTTTCATCGCGCCGGCATTCCTGCATAATTCCCCGGTTTGCACAGCGCTGCACGGCTCTGTGTGCATCGGAGGCAACACACGCTCGCGTGCGCATTCACCACATATATAATATAAGAATTATCTACGCCGATGCCCGTATAAATGTAATATATATATATACATATATAGGTACAAATTTGGTGCATTTTGTGAATCTCTCCATCTCTTTTTTTCCGACGACGAGATAATACAGTGCCAGCTGGTGCAAACAATTATTACGATTTATTCAGTCAGAATGATGGAGAGGAAATGGGGGGGGGGAGCGAAAAGTGATAAATATTTTTCAAGGGAAGGCCGCGAAGATGCGGCTCTCTCTCTCTCTCTCTCTCTCTCTCTGACTCTTTCGCGTACGCGGGAATTTTGCCTCGCCGCTAAAATCGACAGCCCTCCTCTCTTTACCCCGGCGTGTACTGCAAACTGCAACCTGTGTTATTATTATCCTACTCGGGAAGGCTCGTTGAAAGGGAAATTAGTAGCTGCTCGGTTTAATGGATGCGATCGACGTGCGGCGCCGGAGCAATCGGTATATATATATATATATATATGTTGTGTGTATGTATGTATGTATGTATGTATGTATATATGGTTAATACATATATAGCTGAAAGTTGGATCGGTAATGCATGCACATATACAAGTGCGTGCGAAACGAAGTATGCACTCCGGGTACATTGTGCGTTGAAGGTCTTGTAGGATAATTGGATGCCTCGATTGAGAGGCTTGTAAAGGGTGAAAGCCGAATCAAAATAAATATATTGCATGTATATATAATATATCGTATTGTTGTCAAATGAATTATTTTTCAACTTCTCTGTGAACACGAGAGAGAATGTGCGGATTATCGAATTTCGCACTATTCATGCTTAAAATGCAACGATCAATCCAGTTACTAGCATTATTAGATATATAAAGTTAGTAATAGAAAACTAGAGGGGGGTGAGGCGCGAGTCCTTGCTGAAGTCTCAACTCTCCGCGTGAGGAAGAATCAGTACCCAAGCTCAGAATGCCTATTTCGCTTTCCAGGCTATGAACAGCACTTGCGCAGTTTATTTTATTTCTATATAGTTCAATGGATAATTACGTTTGCTAATTCCTTCTCAAAATAAACTATGATTATTTTCAAATCTAGCAGCGGGATTTGGTAACTATAGGCTGGTGAGTATCCTTCGTACTTTAAGCATCGGGTGTCACGTGATGCGATCCAAATTTTATATTGGCAAAGGTTTGGAAAACCGCTTTGAATCCTCGAATCAATCTTGACCCTGGATCGAAGATCGCAAAAAAAACTAAACAAATGATAATCCGCACCCTCTCGTTCGTGAAATTATGGATATGAATTTGAATTGGCATTAATATAACCACAACATTTATATGAAAATCACGTTAGATATTAATGAATAACCTTTACTCAATGCAATTCGTGACATCTTTTTGAATTCTACAAAAGATATCTTAAATTTTCAAAGAAAAATTTACACAAATATTTTTGATAATATCTGTTGTGAAAACAACAAAATATTTATTCCACATAATAAAAAATTCATTTTATTCAAATACATTTTATTAGCATAACAAGCAGTGAACATTATTATAAATTTACAATTATATTCTATTCAAATTATATGAATTTAAGAAATTTTATTCGATTAAGCTATAAAATGTACATGACTCCATTACGTTCGTATTGTTAAAAAAATGTGATCAATTCTTTACCTATCCAAGTAAGCAAAATTGCACGAAGAGATAAGAACATTTTCATGTAAAAATTTAATTAAAAAAGAATAAAAAGAAAACAATGGAATTTTAACGATCAGAATGCAAGTTACCATAAAATATTTAATATCTCGAACAGTAGAAAAATAAATTCATCGAGTAAAATATCAATGAATACGCGCGATAAACACACGCACGGGCACGTTGGGCGCGCGCGAATACGCGCTGGCATCGGCTCCAACTATATTACACTTGTAATAAAAGAGCCCAGAACTGAAACATCAGCTTCGTATTTATATCGCTCGACTGTATGATTAGCTGTTATATAGTCGCGCGAAAGAACAGAAGAAGAAGAAGAAGAAGAAGAGTCACATTTATTTTTTTTGGAGTCTCAAAAGCGCTGAACATAATGCTCCTTGCCATGCCAATGCAGTAGCTATCGTAGGGTGTCATAAAAAATTATCAACCATTAATATTAGAAATAATTCTTGACCGTATTAAATATTAACTGATCAATATTAATTATTATTGATATTATATAGTTATGTGGCTAATTCAAAGATCTTAACCATTCGAAAACATTTTTCTTTTCTTTCACCTGGTAATCCAATTGAAGTTTTATAATCTTCATAATGTTTCAATGTTAGCTTTGCATTTATATAATTATTTTCTTCTTATTTTTCAACGTAAATCCAATTTAAATATATATATAAGGTAAATAATTGCAAAGAGCATTTTTAGCTTTTAACATTATCCAGAATCAAGAGTGTGAATATGGTAAACACACGACTTCTTTTCTCATATTTGTTGTGTGTATTTGTGAATGTCGGCATGTATTTTCGTTTGTTTGTTCATTATTCTTAGTTTCGCCTATTGATCTATTAAAGATTACAATATGTATAATTTGACCAATATTGATTTCAAATAATTCGTGGAGAAATAATGTCACGAGTAAAGAGTATTATTGCCTGTAAATTTTCTGCGGTAATTTATGGACATCGATTAATAACCAATATTTCATGTGTCTAAAGACGACAACTTTATTTTAATTGGACGTTGGCAATTAAGAGCGAGATGCCATCTACTGGTCGCGAGATAAGAGCTCAGTGCATCGCTAAGTGCGAGTCATTTGCAATACTTTATTGATATAGAATTCTTATTCTATTGATTTTTAAAACGTTAAAAAGTACCTCCTTGAATTTTTATCGTGTCACACTCAATTCGGACAAGAAATCTAGTTTTGATGTAGGTAAAAATATAACGATTTCGCTCGAATGCGTAGCAATTGTAAGTAGCACGTAGGAATCTTTCTCGGCCAGATAGGCGACCTTTGCGTGATTTTATCCAGGAGAAATGATTATTAGCAAAAAGAAAAGTGCATTGTTACGAATAAATTATCTAAAATTAAATGCTTATTATTAATCAGAAGCATTTCAACTTTTTAAAAATCTGTTTATTCAGCACATAATTTTTATCTTTTTTAGTCGTACGTCCTTCACTGTAATATCAACTGACTAACGTTTTTCATTCATTCAAGCCTTTTGTTCCCTAAAGTCTAGTATATTTTCTAAGGAGAAATAAATAATTCTTCGACTTAAAACTCTTTTCTACACAAATACACTTCATTTATATTGGAAAAAATAACATTTTCTTAATGACACATTACATTACTCATGCAGTGGAAGTTAATTAACATCACTTTCACCCATTTGGACGCCCAAGCAAAAATCGCTCAACTAGCGGTAGAATTTGGAAATCCTGAAAATGATGTTAAACGAGAATCGGCTAATCTACAATACGAATCAAAATAAGATGAAAAGTAGTAAATCTGACAGTTGCTGAAATATGTGTATTACCCGGCCAGGTTGACATATTAAAGAAAAAGTGTGACAACTCACGGAACATTAATTAAACTGTGCAAAATGCACAAAACATAGAATTGATAAGGTTGCTGAAATGACAAAGTGAATAAAACATTTTCTAATATATTTCCACCACGTTCTCTGAGTATCCTGTCTTTTTGGTATCACAACCTTGATAAAAAATCAGATTGATATAAGTTCCAATAAATTAAATTCATTTAATTTGTTTTTGTCGCCAAAACGGAAAATTTTTCTCATGACAGCGATATAATGATACAATCTTGAAACTATTATGATTTTAGTCTTAATTCGACTACTAGGATATCAAACCTAAGTTTATATACTTCCGATGAATCTTGAAAATCAGCATCGAAAATTTAGTGATTCATCCAGTTATGGAAAGACACTCGTGCTCAGAATACGACGCTTCTACGAGTCTAAATTTGAATAAACTACTGGCTATTCATAACGAAGAATGTTTCATTTCGCCATCTGCCGGCTCTTAGTGAAACCGAATTAGGATACTCGATTACTAAAACTTAATTTTTTTTTATTTGAAAGAATAATTTTTCAATACTTTTAATTGCTTCGAATATATTCAAGAACAGTTTTTACAAAAATAATTTTCATATTCATAAATAAAATACTCTTAATTTTGAAAAAATTATTTTTCGGACAGGAATGCAATAACTGACAATAATACAGCGCTATTGTGAAAAATTAGTCTGTTCCAAATTATTACATCAAAATATTGTAGACCATTATCGCACTTTTACAATCATGTATGTTTCATTTTGAATTAATTAATCAACTAATATGCTAAAAAGAAATTGCCTCTTTTAGATCTGGGCAGGGGTTTACAGGATCGCTCTCTTTCTCTCTCTCTCTCTCTCTCTCTCTCTCTCTCTCTTGTTTCCCTCCTGTCACACTTCCGACCAATTTCTCCGGCGCGTCAGATAGCGCGTTTCCATAAAGAAATACACGCGTGAATATAATATGCAGTATATAAATATGAAGAATTCCGCTCACATCGCTCACGCCATCCATTAATATATGTATATATATATATATATATATATATATATATATATATATATATATACGCAAAGGCGGGAGGCGCGCGCGCGCACACACACACACACACACACTAGGATTCGTGCGAGTCACGCAGAGGCCGCGACGTAAGCGCATTCTTTGCATGGCGGCCACGCGGGCGGAGGAGGAGTCGCGGAGGGGACCCCGCGCGAATTTCAGCAGCCGCCCCGAGCGTGACGAAAAACTTCCCACCCACCCCCCTTCCCTACCCAGCCGCCACCCCCCCCCCATACCCACCTCCTCGACAGAGCGAATCCATCGTTATAATGTTATAATGTGCGCGGTTATGGAAAACGGCGACTCTTCTCTCATTAGCGGGGCGCGCGCGGGGACGAGGAATGCGGCTCGTCCCACGCTTTCTCGCGTGTTTAGGAATTTTTTTCTGGGAGGGTGGGTACGTGGGGGAGGGGGGAGTAGAAGAACCACGTACACGAGCTTTGATCGAGAGTATTATATATATATAAATGGGAGGTGGGATTTCGGCCTGGACGATGTGCTAGGGGGAAGCCGGAAAAAATCCGGCGGGGGTTCAGCGTCTGGTTCGGGATTATAGTATATCGGTATAGGGACGAAGCGCTGGTGATTCCGTATATAGGGGTCGCAACGTTACAAGCACAAACGCATTTACATGCGTTATTTTTTTTATACCCGTGCCCCTGCGGCGTAAAGTTTCTAACTTAGCGGTGTACGTAGCGTTAAAAATTCTTCATTTCTTGCGTGCCTGATTAAGATTTCGTACTTAGGAGGGGTAAGTTTGTCTTTGTAAAGCCAAATCCTGCTTGGATAATGTAAGATTTAAGAAGCCGCAGTAAATGCGACGTAGCAGGAACAAAAAATGCGTATTCTTCCGACTCGTCGATGGATATGATAATTTTGATCTGACTAAATATAATTTCAGTAAATTATAATGCTTATATAGTGTGTCAAACTATAAGTACATTATGGACTCACTGGTCAAAGCGGAGGGCAACTGTATCCTGAAAGTCATGTACAGCATAAATATTAATGATTTACATTTATTGAGAAATTTTGTTTTTTGAAAAATGTTTGAGAGGGACACGTATGCAAACGTAAAAAATCACTCGATTCGTCTTATGGCACTCAAATTCATCAATTTCTGATAACCGTCACAATCATAAAAAGTATACTGGGCACATAAGGAATTTTTGAAATATTGTACTTTAATTCACGATTACAAGATGTCTATTTATATTTCTTATGTTTATTTAGTATTATTATATGTACAGATATAATATTTCTGGACTTAACTTCTAAACAGACATATTTACGTTATCTATACTGGAAATATTGTAAAACTGCATATTTTTAGATCTGAAATTGATTTACTATGTTCCTCTTTTCAAGAAACTCGTTGGCACACAAATATTTTGTTTTTTTTTTTGTATTCTTTACGTAATTTCGTTTGAAGTTTGTTTCGACAATTTCTCCGATTTTTAAAATTGATGTAATTAAACTTTTAAATCAAACATTTGCGAGTAATTTTCCGTTGCTCCTAATGAGGGAAAATCAACCGACGAATTTTCACGAACCTAAGGTAAATCTGCATGTTAACTTGCATTTTTACATTTGCATTCTTTACTCGTCGTTGTTTTCAATTGACATAGTTATATAAATGTAATTTTCTATATATACACACATATGTCTATATGAGTGTTCATCGAGGCTGTATAAGAATTGTACCGAATTATTAGCCCGAATCGTCTGATAGGAAGCAGATAATATATGAAAAACGCGCTGGACAGTGAAATTGAAAGCTATATATATATATATATGAATAGGAAATACGAGTGAATTGTTCTTTTACCCGATATATGTGCAATTCAATCTCGATTATATAAAATCTTGTGTGTATACGTGTACATTCATGAGGCAAGCTGGTGTTATCACGACGATTCTCTCGCAAAAAAGGAGCTGCAAAAGATGTAATTTTTACGTATGAGCGGATAAACATTTTTTTTTTAACTATGCGCGTAATTAAAACGCCGACTACACTAATATTTTTAGTCTACGAGGATTTATCTTACTTTTCAAGTTTATACTTTTAACGTTTATACTTTTAACTTTTTATTCTCTCTAATAATTTTTTTTTATTATTTCATCACATCATAAATTTATTTTCACTATTTAATCGTCTTAATCAATAAGTACATCTAAATATATAAATTTAAAAATTAAAAGAAGAATTCGTGACGATCGGAGACAATCTTTTCTTTTATTGGAATGAATAACTGTTGAAAAACATCTGCAATAATATTTTCAGCTGTAAGAAAGGAAATCTTCTCGCTTGCACTACTTACGTCGACTTATGCATTTACATGAGTCAAAATGTCGTTGTACACACCAACTATACTTATAAATTAACTTTTTTTGTTCTGCGTGAAGTAAAAGTAAACAGATTCTATAGCAATATAAATCAAAATACACAATGAGATTTGTTTAACTATATATATATACACTGTACAAGCAAGTGGGATGAAATTTTACTGATCTTAGATATGTACATAAACTTTTGCGGCCTATGCAGGTTTCTGTTGAAGATTCATAGTAGTTGTTGATAAATAAGAAAATATAAGATGACAGAGAAAGATTACGCAAAAGTTAATGTAGACATAGTAAGTTGTATGGGCTCATAGGAATATAAATAATAATACATTCTACAATAATTTTTACATTAAGTTTCTCAATCTAGCCTCAAAAATGCAATGAGACTATAAAGCATTTATATCAATGTACATAGCTTGGGTCAATTTTCGTTTTTGTAACGTACTGGCTTGAAAATTTTAGAATACAAAAACAAAAAATTAATCGAAAAATTATTACGTATTATTAACAAAAAAGAATATTGTACAGTAAATTGTGATCATTTTTATCATAAATTATAGTTTAAAAATAGAATTACAAAAAGTTCATGTTCTCCATTCCTTCTTCAAAAAGTCTCGTGAAAACAATTTTTTTCTCTCTCTCTCGAAATATTTCGACTTCAAGTCAATATATTTCGATAAAAGAAAACGAAGATTATACTTATGAATATAAGAATAAGTAGAATAAATATGAAGTTATTTCCTTCTCCCAGATAAATTTTTCTGCTAATAAAAATAAAATGCTTGGTGTATAATCAAAAATTTATAAAAAGATTTTAAATAATTTTCGAGATTCCTCCGAAGAACTATCTTTATTAGTCTTTTTTGTTTTAATTTAATCTAATATTTTTTATTTTGAAGCTGGAATTGAATGTTTCACAATTCCGGATAGCACAAGTCGAGCTCAGTCACATAATGCACACCACTATCTTCACATTCTTTTTCTCCTATATAAATTCAGGCGCTGAAAATTACAATTATCACACAGATAAGCCCGTATCATAGAATCGTCCGGCTTCGAGAAATTCTTCGCGAATGACACCGTGGAAACGGGAGCTGCCGCCACCTCCAGAGTCCATCACGAAACCGAGAATGCGTTAGCGCGGGGGTGGCGGAGGGGGCGAGACACCCGCCGCGATCCTCCCTCGCGGAAAGAAAGCTTCCTGATGCCGTTCCCTCCCTCCCGCGGATCGCGCAATCGTAACGATCCCAAAGGGGCCACGCCGCGGTTTTTCTGCATACATATATATATATATATATATATATATATATATATATATATATATATATATTCGAGGAGGTGCAACGCGCCGCGCCGCCTCTCACCTTGAATTCCGCGAGCAACGTAAGCGGCGAACGGACGCTTTATCACTAATCCGAGCACTACCCGCGCGTTGATTTCCTATCCGAGGTGGTTCACGGTTCCCCACAATCTTATATATATATGTATATATGTATATATATATATATATATATATATATATATATATATATATATTGTTTAAGCCTTGTCGTAGCGTCCTCGTCGTTGTCGTCGTCGTCTGACTCGACCACCTATATACGTATCAACCTGTCATACTTTAGAGCGTATAATACACACACACACACACACACACACACATGTATATGCGGCGATTATGCAATCACGGCCCCGTCGCGCTGCAGAGCGTCTAATTACGCGAAGCTATATAAATGGCGAATGTCTTTAACGTCCCCGTCTCCCTCCCGCACTCGGGGGGGGGGGGGGGCTTCTGGAGGAGAATAAGAAAACGAATAAGAATAAAATTTATTAAGGCTGAGGCTCGGACTGAGGGCTAAAAGTCCAGTATATCTCAGGGGCGGAACAAGGAGAAGCTAGGAAAATCTTTAGTCCCATGCATCGTCTTCAAGGAGACCTCTTCCATAAGTTCGGGAAGCTTGGATTTTTTAGAAAATACTGTTTTTTTATCGCATCTTTGGCGAAAGAATATATTCAATAATTAAATAATATATTAAATAATAAATTAAATAATTTTCAAAATTTACTCTAAAAATAGTTGGGAAGAAAAAAATTGAGTATTAGTGTATTAGACATCGCCAGAGTTAAGTAGAAAATGAAATATAAAATTTATATAGTTGATCGATTGTTTACCTTAAAGATTCCAATAGCGAATAACAAATGTGAAAGATCGTTTTCCATTTTAAAAAGAATGAAGAAAATATTTCGATCAACTATGTTAGATAATCGTTTGTCTTCTTTAGCGAGAGAAAATAAAGATAGAAGTTTTTTATTTAAACTTTATTAGGATAAATTAGAAAAGTATTATAAAAACTACTCTTAAAATTTATTCTTAAATCAATTCGATTTTTTTTATAAATATATAGTAATGATATTGTTTTTTTTTTTTTTGAAAAATGTGAAAAGTGATATGACAATAATCTTTCGAAGCAATGGATTCAGATGGATTCAGCCCTGGATTAACAAAAAAAAAGATACCATTACAACATCTAAATAAAACAAATATGTGCTCAATTAGGTGCCATTATTAACAAAATAACACTTACCACTGTATAAAAAAAAAAACAAAAATCAAAATAAACTAGAAATACTCTCCTAAAAGAATAACGAAGTAACAAAATGACATTTGTTTTATTGCGAAGATTCGTGCGCATAATTTTAAAAGCCGTTTACACAGCGACGTTTCAAAGTGCGCGATGCAGCGAAAGGAGAGATGGTAAGGAGGATTTTTCTTCGGACACCCTGTTTACATACACATACGTAAATACGGTATACCTGGGCCGCGCCTCGGCGCCGCGCGTCCGCGCAACGAACGAGGGATCCGCATAATGTAAGCACGGATGCGATTTGTCGTCAGGCCCCAACAAAAGCACCAGTCGTTTTTTTAAGAATTTACAAAGTTTTCTTTTTAAAGCTCTCTTCTTTTTCAACGGTAATTAAAAAGAGTTATATGGTGACTGAACGAACGTCTATGATCACTGAATAAGAGGAGATAAAGAGGCATTTTTTTAAAAATCTCATTTTTCTAAAGTATCAATATTTCGTTAGTTATTTGTCACATAATCATAACGTATAAGATTTTGATACACTAAAATAAACACACCCGAATCGTCGATCTAGAAAAATTTTAAAGATAATCGAGTATAATTAATAATTACTCTTTCGATAAGTAATAAAATAACGAGTGAAGAATCTACCTCATCGACGATGCTCCATGTATCTAAATTGTATCCAAACAGAAAATTGAACAGTTCGAATAATAAATTTAAGGCGCAAAGTAGCTCATTGGGCAGATGGATCCATGAAAAATTAATGCAAACTTAGCCGAAACAGTTAAGGTGAAATGATCCCGATTAGATCATCAAATAAATTTGGGATAAATATTCACATTAAATTTATTTATGAATATATTTGCATGAAACCGCATGCAGAATATTTTACTAATGAAAATTGCAAAGACACTTTCACCAATCATATTCTTGCTGTATTGAATCAATCTTTTTTTTTTTTTTTTTAAAGAAACCAAATCTGAATGTTAAGTTAACAATAAGCCAATCAAAGAGCATTTCTAAAGGATGTAAATATTTTAAATTTTATTAAATATGTTTAATTATTAATCGCCAATCAAAAGTAATTCCTTTTTACATTTTTATTCTTCAAAAAGATCACATTTTTGTTAAAATAAACTTTCTATGATTTTTTTTCTGTAAAAAAGAAAAATTCATTTATACTACTCTAAGCTCAAAATCGCAAGTTTGAAATATTTTTTCGGCTCCTTGGTGTGCAATACGAGCCAAAATCAAATCTGTGAAAGTCGATTTATAACTAGTGAGATTTACTTTCCTCGCTTCTATTGAGGTTATAGCTCCTCAAGAGGCAAATCATCAATTTCCGAACCCCTGTTGAAATGTACTATTTCCTACATTTAACAAGTAGAAAAAAATTACTTTCTAAATGCTTTTTGTTACATAATATATCTTATAAGAAATAAAAGCCAATTCGATCGTTAAAAATCTTGTTCTCAAAAATGCCATTTTTTACATTGAGAAAAAAATTAATTTTTCGAAAAAGATAATATCGTTTTGGAAGTAATAGCAATTATAAAATTTCGTCTGAAGAAGAAATAACGAAATATGACCGCGTATACCGACTAAAAAGAATAAAAGTCCTGTGAAAGTTATGAGATATAGTTTAATGTCGTAATTCAAATGAGCTTCTTCTTATTAATAATCGGGAATGATTACTTCGAAATACTATTTTAAAAAATGGGGGTCTCCATCTAGTGGCCATCGGCGAAACTGATCCAAAGCATTTAAAAAGTTTAAATTATTGTTGTAATTTGTAAAATTTATTATTTAAATGAACTCCTTTTCATTATTTATATGATACTTATAATGCGCCAGAAAATATTTTTTAGATCATATAATAAATCTATACTTACATATAAAATACTATTTATTTTTCTGTTCTATATCAACATTTGTTTTATTCTTAACTATACTACTTTACTTATTAACTTATTGCGAACACTCATTAATTCTAAAAGAATTCTTCTCCGATCCGTATAGAGGGCTTTTAAGTAAATTATATTGTATATTGAAGATTTTGCAACTGATTATTGTATATTGATTTTCAATAAGATACTGTGGAGTGATTATTTTGATCTTGTTTGAGAATTCGATAAATATATACGTTAATTATTAAAAAATATTATTACAGCAAATAAATTAAAATGTCAAAACAATTTTGACACATTTATCTTATCTGAGTTCAACGATGTATAATATGTAAACGGTATAACGACGATAATGTAGTTTAGAATGCAAAAGCATTGAAGTTTAGTATGCTATATAGGAAGAAATCCATTGCCTGTGTCCCTATTATAAGCACTATGACAAATGAATGTGATTTTCGTTTAGCTTTTATCATATTCTTTAATATGAAAAACTAATCGAAGACTTGTATAGAAATAAATTCATTAGTAGGTTTCACATAAAAAATTCTCGTGCAACATGATGGTAAGCACACAAAGGCAAAAAAGTAGAGTTCCTCAAATATTGTTTTTATACCAAATCCCCCAATGCAATCTCATAGTTATTGGAATATCACGATAATAACTTTTTTCTCGATCCAAATTTTAAATTTTGGACATTTATAAATGAGGATATCTCAGAAATTTAATGCGAAGGTCGGAATATAAATTCATAACTGAGATTCGATGTCATCGTTTGTACAATAATATTTGAAAAATTGCCATCTGTCGGTCGCGATTTTTGTCCATTTCTAAAGTTTCTACAGAATGTTTCCGATCTGCTATTTCTATAGTAAAGCACTCGACTGTACTATATAGACGCATAGACATAAGTTGAATTTGATGACATGTAAGTAACGACGATGACGAGGATGATGTAATTTTTTTTGAGAGGATATGACAGGGAAATATTTTGTAGACAAGTCGGAGACCGTCCGACACAGATTTTAGACAGATACCCACTCAAAAAGCCTTAGATCCTCGCTGGGTGTAAGAGTTTAGTGGACCAGAACCCAGGGAAGGCCTTCTCGCTCTACCCACCATCCAAACAATCACCGGACAGGTGTTACTTCAAGGTGGCCATCCGGATTGTCATTGACAGGGGGTCCAACTCGTGTTATACTATATATATATATATATATATATATATATATATATATATATATACATCTGAATTTTATATATTGCGAATAACCAAATGTAAATATAATTTTTAATACAGCAGTACTATATATTACAATTGCCACGTTATATTGTCCACCCTCAAACTGTCTTCATCGAAATATAAATAATCCATCATTCAAATTAATAAATTGGCTAAATGTGCAGAAAGAGACCACTGGAACCGGCAATCTATCGCCGTATACAGTGTATATCGATGAATGATATGTATCGGGCCTAAAAAGCCATCTTATCTATCTCTTTAAAATCCTTTTAAGAGTCGAATCATGAAGTATGCGCGCGTGCGCGATAAAATGAATGAGATTTTACATATATAGTGCATGACGACACACCGATATATATATATATATATATATATATATATATATATATATATATATATATAGATCAATGGTCCCTGAGACGTATCAACAGGTATTATATTATAGTCATATCTTCTACTCATCTTATCAGTGACGACTCGATTGTTCTGTATACTTATATATGTAGAAACCATCTCCAGATTGTAGACCTTGCGAGCCACTCTATATTATATTAATGTATTCGCAAAAGACCTGGGCTATACAGAGGATTGCTTTTGATGTGCGTGATAAGTCTCGATTCTTTCCTTACGTCCGTGAATCCTCTAATTTGGGTCCGACCGATTTACTATATTCTTCGAGACTAATTACCAAAAAAAAAGAGAGAGAGAGATAAAGAGAGAGAGTGTGAGAGTGAGAGCGAGCAAAAAATATTACATTTTAACATGACTGTGGAAATTGTTTGTGTATCTCGTGACATAATTTGTGGTATTAAGTTGAACGAGATTAAATTCAACTTGCGCACTAGTATGTAACTATATTTTTTACCTCGAAATCCAGAAAATAAGGCTAAATTGATGATTTTGAGATTGGATTGGCGAGAAATAAATAACCATCAAGAATGGAAACTGTAGAATCCATGGGATCAACATGATTTTGATAATGGGAAATATAACCTTTTTGAATTCACGAAATGGAAACAGCAGAAAATTTTATACGTTCAGATATGACCTTAACTATTCCAAAAAAAATTTTGATGGCGACGAAGTTAAGATGGGGGAAAGTTTTAAAAAACTTAATACATTATCTCGATTATGCGATTTACGATAATATCGAGAGAGATGTATATTAAGTGAGGCTGTATTATTAATATGGTTTACAAGCCGCCGGGAAAACTGCCGATTCAATTAAATTAGCCAATACCTCGCCGCTCCGACCAGTATCGCAAGAGCTCCTGTAAGCTATCTTAAAGGTAGAAGGAAGAGGTGTATATTATATATAATGCACGTATAAAGGAGAGAAATTCTTGGGTCGCTCCATATTAAATCTCGCGGCATCGCATGTACGGGCACGCGATACCGATACCTCGCGCAGCGATCGACCGGTGTACATCGATTAAGCGACGTGTACGCTAATATATATTCCTAATGCATACGAGAGGGACGGATAGATCTTCATTTATTGGCTAAAATAATCAAACTGATATTAATGATCATTCCGTCTATATTAAATTATTTAATTAGGAATTAATTAAAGAACAATATCAGATTCCCAAATGTTTCAAGTGGAACAGAATACTTCAAAATGTTTGGACTCGTAATTGTAAGGCGTAAAATCTATTGCAATTAAATTTTTTGCCCTGAGAGAAGAGTTCTTTGAAGCTTAAACCGTTAGGCAAATATTTTTGTTCAATTAATTGGTAATTGAATAAAGTCATATTGACAAAATTATCATTAAGTATCAATCAATTTCATTATTTTAGATTTTATTCCGTCATTATAGTATCATTTGTAGACTGACGCGAAAATATAAATTTGGGCATAAAGTAAATTTTGCAAAATTGCACGTAATATACAGATAATAATCGTGTGCTTTAAATAATACAATGATAAAGTTATATGCAACACGTTTACTCGCAATACCAACTGTTAGATCAGTGCGACTACATGTAATAATGCGATAGAATTTCAATTAAATTCGATGTTACGAATTAATCACAGTAAGTCGAGCTTAAAATCTATAATATGGAGTTTATAAGCAGCGCAAGAAGGAGAGAGAGAGAGAGAGAGAGAGAGAGAGAGAGCTAATACACTGACAAGATCGGATGGTGTAAAATTGCAGCTGATCGAGCCGAGGTTCGCAGTATTTAAGTTCGCAGTCATTTTCTTTTTCCTCTTTTACTCTTTTTCAAACTTCTATAACCATTCTATAACATTCCGCTGAAGTTGTGCAGTTAAATCAGTTGTCCTTGAATCCGATTTCGTTCCGCTATGCAATATCAGAAAACTACCGATTCCACAGTCGCGCTGATTTTTTTTTTCATAATATATACACAATATAATATAATATTGCGCTTCTATTATTGAATTATGACGGTCTCTTATGTTTTTCTTACTTATTGAAGTACAGACGATCCACAAAGCGGCTTTACCAGCTCGGATCCGCATTACAATTCAATTATGTCAATAATTAATCTATATGTTTCGGTTTTGCTCGGGTCGAGTATGAGCGCGTATTATATTTTAAAAACGTTCAGAACTATTCGAGCCGCGCGTATTAACCGAGACACGAGGAATATTTCAATGTCATCGTTTTTTTTCCTTTTTTTTTCTATTCACCTCCATGTATAGTGCCCGGCGTTTAAAATCAAGGCAGTGGATTAAACCAAAATCAGAGACTACGTTACACACAACACACACACACACACACACACACACACACACACACACACACACACACACACACATACGAATAATAAGACCCCCGGTCGTTTTTGCTTCGCTGGCGTGGAAAATCCGATTCCACAAGCCAGTAACACAAAAAGCCTTCGTAAGTAAAGGAAGTCTGGGTCGGGTGAAAAACATATATATATATATATATATATATATATATATATATATATATATATATAGACGTATCCTTCGCATTCTTATAATTTAGTACATCTCCTTTTGCTATATTCCGAAATTTTTATGTACTTACACATTAAATTTATATCCGTTAATTATATTGGTCACAATTTGGCTTATCCAACGAGGTGAGACGTTGTACAAAAATAATCTGCAACACGCGTCTAATTGTTTATGGTAAATCATAAAAGTTTTCGTCAGTTTTTTAGGATTAATTATAGAGAGACATTAATGCTTTTATAATGGGCCAGCGCAGTATTTTCAACTCATTCGAATCCAATGAAGATTTCTCAAACCAGTTGCCATCGAGGAAGTTGTTATAGTTCCTGATCCAACGCAATTGAGACGGGGCCTTGATTTATATATACATACATATGATAAATGAAAAGGGAATAAATTAGTTAGATAATAACCGTGTCTAGATGATTTAACCTTGAAATAAGTCAGGAATACACTCCCGCGTACACACACACACACACACACACACACCTATTATGATTCGATCTTAAATATGTGATTCAAATTCCTTTTCTTGTACCGATCTCTTTCCTCCACCTCGCCTTAAAGCGTACACATCCATCGCGCAAGATCGTCAATCCATTCTAAAAATAAAACATTCCTTGCAACACAATTACACGGCACGATGATCTCACCGCCTTAGGTGTCCCCATCAACAAATAAAGAGGACCATTCGGAACAGATAGATGATACACACACACATACACGCGCGCATGTATATATATATATATATATATATATATATATATATATATGTATATATACAGTGCATAAGCTAATGCTTTTATTCACATCGTGAATCTTTCTGGTGCATCATTACCTAATGCGGTATGTATGCTAACGCAATTTCTGAAACCTGGTTGCACCGAGATGTCGTGCTGCTTGAACAACAGCAGAAGAGAAAAAAAACGGTACCATTACGATGTTACGTCACCCCACACGCCACGCGTCCAGTTGTATATATATATATATATATATATATATATATATATATATATACACGCGATAGCAGAATGCCCAGCACTATATGTACATTCTTCCATATAATTATGCAATTCGCTGCCGTCCAGCCAGCGATAATATATATATACACACGGAAAAGCATCGGAGGACACTCCGGCCAAAATTCCTCTGCTACGCGACCCGGGGCATCGATTCATAATCTCCAACAAATCTTCGAGGTTATTCGTTTTTCATTTACGATCGGTGTGGGGAGGTGGGGAGGAGGAGGAGGAGGAGAGGCGCGTTACGAAATGCAAAGAACGCAAAGTGTAATATACAACATAAGTGAGCGCAGGCGAGAGGGATATTTTACGCTTTTGCGGACGCCACGCCTCGCATTTCTGCATAATCACGTCCGCGCACTGTCATTCGCCCCGAGCTCTCTTTCTCTCTCCTTCCCTCCCTTCCTCTCTCTCTCTCTCTCTCTCTCTCTCTCTCTCTCACTCTCTCGGTCATCTCAAAGAATATATATATATATATATATATATATATATATATACACACGTAGAAATAATGCTAAGTTTTCTCCGTCTCTTGCGCTCTTTACGTGTCGCACAAGTACCCGCTTCCACTTTCGGTTTCGTCGCGAAACAATCGCAGCGCGCGGATTCGCCTCGTCAACTTTGAGCGCGGCATCGGGAGCACGAGCCGGCCATCGCGTTAGCGACCAAGAGGCATTCTTCAATAACGCGCCTCCTTCGCAGATTTATTTTGAAATTTTATGTTCTCTTTGTTGTTGTTGTTGTTGTTGTTGTTGTTGTTGGTTCTTTTTTTCCTCTCATTTCCATTTCCCGCAGCGCACCCTGGTTGCAATATAACTTATAGGGTTTTTGTTTTCTCTTTTTTTTTTGTTCTTTTAATCGTTTGTGAAAGTAGAATAATACGGCTATGACGAAACGCCGAGGGGTATGTATAAAAGTTATGTTGACGCTCTTGTCGAAGCTCTGAAGTCTTCATCGACGGAGTGCAAGTGATTTGAATGTAATTAGGGGAAAAATGGGATTCCGCGATTATAGTTAAAATGAGGATGGTTTCAATGAATTGTTGCATGTTAATAGTTTGGAGAACAAATTATCCTTTGGAGAATAAATTATGGAATGCCAGAGATGCAAAGAATTTTTGGAAATGGAAGAAAATCTAAAATAGATGAAAAAGATTTAATATTTTCACACCAATTAGAAAATTGCGGCAATAGAAAATCGCAGAATCATTAAGTAATAATACCGATCGCTTTCATAAATATCTATAATTTGAGAATTTTTACAGAATCTCTAAACAAATTAACTTATACAAGTCCTACTACTTATCAAATGATTTTTTTTTACTTATCATTAAAAGATAGAAGTACACGATAATTAAAATTATTTTACTTAATTTAATATGTCTCGTATTAGATGTTCTTTTAGTTGGATAGTATAAAATTTCATATCGGTTGCAAGGCTTTTGGGAAAAAACGATTTTATAAGGATTTAGCTAGATATTTGGAGTTGAGATACTTAGCAAGGTCTGGTAAAGTTTGGCAAAGTCTGGCAGTCTACTTATATAAAGGAGATTTCTAACAGCATGAATCCAGTTTCTTTTAAAGTTGACGTTTTACCTCCACATTTTTTCATTTTCTCAAAGCTTTACGAAACTAAATTTGTTAACAGTCTCAAGACTTTACCAAACCTTGTCTATTAATTTTGTTGGACTTGGACTATTTCCTCTAGATCTCTCGAAACCGTACGATAGTGCCAGATTTTTTTAAAGCCTCTGAATTGATTGCCATGTTTGAAAAAAATTTTGCATAGCTTGAAAATGATGCGATAAAAATTTGTTTCGACTGTAAAGTTCGACATGTGGCTGGCGGGGCTGCTCTTGGAATTGATCATCAAACGATTACTGTTGGAAAAGCAATTAATCCCCACTGATTCCCGAAAAATTCTACGAAAAGTAATGAGCTTTTTAGAAATGGAAAATCCTCACGGAAACTATATGTGTATATATATATATATATATATATATATATATATATATATATATAGTGCGAATAGAATTAAATTTCCTTGCGTAATCGTGATTTTCCGTTTTTCCTCTTTGTCTCACCCACAATAAATTTATTGCTTGTGACGAACACCTGCAAGAATTCTAAAATTTATTAGCACACACACACACACACACACACACAAACCCATATAACATTGATCTTTGGTGTTCATTCGGGCCCGTCCTTGTACTCATGACTTTGTTTTTCCTTCGGGGTCGGGAGGAGAGAAAAATCTAGTTTAGAGCAGTGTGTTAACGGCCCTGATGGGAAGGTGTAGGCGTACACGAAGCCTGCCGTCCGATTGTTTGTCGTGGGTATAATATACCGTCGCAGTCGACGATATATATATATATATATATATATATATATATATATATATAATACAGATTTCTATCGTCACACTCTGCAAATAATTGTTACGTCAATTGTTAGATATATACATATATATGTGTAAAGATAAATGTAATTCGCAATTTTATTTCATTGGAGATTTACTTGAGGCGTATTTACGATGTACGAAAAACAAAGGTGACTCTTATAATATTGTCGCTCGTAATGTAATTTATATATAGACATATATAAGAGACGTTCGACCGTCTAATGTATTCTTTTTCTTTGCAATATTCGTTATTTTACTTAAATTTGTAATTACAATTCATTAATATCTGCTGGCTTAGAACTACTCAAAAGTACTATATATGCACGATATATATATATATATATATATATATATATATATATATATATACAATCATTCCTTTGATAAAAGGAATTTGCATACGTCAAAATTTCTGCCTCGGAAGAACTCGCGCATCAGGTACGGCACGAGTTAAAGATTCTAAAAACTGTTGCATTTATATTACAGTAGCTTATCGTATGCATTGTATTGTATAATCTAAAGAATATAATCTGAATAATTATATATATATATATATATATATATATATATATATATATATATATACTATGGAAAACAATGTGAAGTCGCAGAATTGACGTGCGAGTGAGAGAAGAGATATGCATAGCGCTACAGGTATGTATTAGCGTATCCCACATAAGCGTGCGCGTGAGAGGTGTCGGAGCCAGGATCGGTTGAAAAATTGATCAAGTATCGGTTCGTTATTTGTTTGCTTGTATGATGCCAAATGGCGAATACGTCACTTTATAAGACGTACATGCATTTAAGTAAAGTTAAAGTCTTCGCATTATATATACATATATATATGACAAATAAAATGGCCACCGCGTCTACGAGAGCGCCCCTGCATCAAAACACAGAATGATATAATTTCTTTCAATAAATTTTAATTAAACAGATAATTTAATAAATTTTTTAAATAGATTTATTTCTCTTACATGTTTTTTTTTCTGAAACATAAACTATCCTTACATAACTATTATTACAACGGTAAATTACTGTTTTCTTATTGTATATAATTTTTATTATTTTGCTACACTCTTAATAATTATTCTCGCTATATCATTTCAAAAAAATTAGTTTTAAGATCTTCAGGTTTAGGCATAAAACTTAAATTAGTATTAATAGTTCTATAAAAAGTGAATTTCATTAAAGCAGTGTACCTTTGTAAAATCCTTTCGATAATACGTAGAGGACTCCAGGATACCTTTTTTACAGCCTAAATTCTGTTATAACATTTTTTTAATGCTTAACTTTCATGTATTTCAATAATTTTCAGATTTTTTTTTTTTATTTTTTAAAGAAATTTTTAAAGAACTCCGATGTTTTCTAATCGAAGCAATGACTTCACGTACTTCTGTAACGCCCATGACTGTCAGTTTTTAGTTTCTCTCTCCGTCGCTAGTATCGCATATTATGTTTAAGTCGCCAACAGAAGACAAGCCTCTTTGTAAAAAGAACAAAATTTTGAATTTTCATTATTCGAACACGTTTCACTAAATGTTTATAATGTATTTGTCAATCATACATACATACATACATACATACATACATACATACATACATACATACATACATACATACATATATATATATATATATATATATATATATATATATATAGCAAAGACGCTCCAAAGTATAACGTAACGAGTACCGATCGAAGTCGCGATATATATATATATATATATATATATATATATATATATATATAATAAGTGTAATAAAAAGCACACACATCATGTTACTTCATGCGTCGCGTCGCCGCGTATGAAGAGGTGCGCAGTATTTTCCTGATCTAATCAGGGACGCTTATTATAGAGACGAGAATAATAATTATGTAGTTCGTCAGTTGTCATTAGGTCAGCTCTGCCTCGTTTACGTCTACAGGTATAATGAACATTTTGCGTTTATCCTATATCGTTAGCCAAACTCGGCGCGCAGATAAAGGGAGACAATCGTATTAGTGTGTCTTTAGATATATATATATATATATATATATATATATATATATATATATATATATATATATATAGTGAAGAAAGAAGAAGGATTAAAATTAATTTCAACTTCCGAATCCTTCGTGTGTATAATAAACGAATTGTTTCGAGGACCTTATCGATCCGACGGAACGCGATGATCCGAAACAGTGTATTGGCACAATTTCAGAATTTTAAAGTGTCCACGGGAGATTCTTTTGGAGAAATATATTATAAGTTACATATAAATTAGTAACTACAATTTCTGGCACTGACACGAAGGACTATATTGTTTTTGTTCAGATGTCAGATGCAGTTATTGACAAGCGCGATTTATATTCGGGGATAATATACAACTGTACTATTTTCCATTTCACATAAATAAATATCTATAACTTTTTTAGCTGACGAGATTTCGAGATTGTAAACAAAAAAAAAAAAAAAAAAAGAGCCGGGAAGAAAATTTCAATGTTGACCGATTACTCTACAAGTGGTAGCGTCTAACTTAAGAGTCGATAGATCTGTGTCTATAGCGATACTAATACAATCTCCATATTATCGATACTTTATGAGAGTCACCAAAGTCAGTGATATATATATATATATACGTACATACTTATATAAATTATACTTGTACAGAATGTAAGCAAGTCACCGCGACGATATCCCCGGATAATTTTCCAGTGTCCTATTTTGACCCTGGGTACTAAGATTATGAGAATATTACTTTTTTGGTGGTTTTTTCTTTTTTTTTTTCTAATCGAACCTATAAATGGCCTCGGAAATGACCTTTAATTTTTTACTAAACTTTTCTTTTTGGAGATAATTTATAGATTGTCTATAAGAATAAAAAAAAAATGAAAAATCGACCTTCTCGTGGCTCTATTCGATCACATATGTGAACATATCAATCGATTTCGGTTCATCAATCCGCTTCAAGGACCTACGATAGAGGTTTCCGTTTGGAAGTCGAAAATTCACTTTTAAATGACATTAAAAAAAGGACTTTCGGATGAAAGTTAAAGTTATATATATATATAGCAAAGACCTTAAGAAAGTTAGGGTTATCAGTCAATTCTTTAGATCCAATGCTATATACATCTACATGAACTATATTTTATTTTCTTCAATAATGCAATTACATCTATATATGTATATATGTAGTTCTTCAGGGATATCGTTACCTCGGCATACCTTGTAAACAAAAACCTGTTAATTACCATTTATGCTCTATATTAATTTGCCGCGTAACCTCTGTAAGTACAGTTAACATTGTAATTTTCCGTCTTTTTGTAATGCTTTGAAAACTTGACTTTTAACGATTACATACATTATTAGTATCAATTAGCCGATCTATAACGTTTCGTTTTACGGCCCGAAGAGGTCGCGACAAGCGTATAGCCGACCTACAAAACGTCGGCGTTGTTGTTAACAATTATTATTATTATAACATATATATATATATATATATATATATATATATATATATATATACACGGTTATGTAAACGCGCGTGCGTTGTTGTCAATGACGAAGCTATTTCAACCTCTAAGAATGCGCTATGATAATATTCTTTTTTTTTTACCGAATTCAACGCGCTCATTTGTGTATGAAACGCCCGGGACCCCCCCCCCCTCCACCGCCCAAAAAGGAAAAAAACAAAAAAAAAGAGAATCACTGTTACTTCGGAAACGGATAACGTATGAGTAATGGGGCGAACGTGCCGCGTTATGATGTCACTCCAGGTAGCCAGAAATTATCAGCTGGTACACACGTGTGGGTGTGCGTAAATCATCGGCAAAGGAGGTAAAAGTACGGGAAGGAGGAGTATATAGATGTGGAAAAGAACGCCGCGGCGCGCCGCGCATCGTTGCGAAATTCGTATCCTCGAGTCTCGCGTGCATTGAATTTTTTTTTTTTTTTTTTTATATTCGACGTGGAATTTTATTTATGAAACGCTTGGCCTGTGATGTCTTTAGGACATCGATATGTTTGGATTTGAACAGTTTTCTCATATTTTGAATTTAAATTCAGAGATGAATTTCTACTTGAAAGCTTCTTATGATTTGATACTTTTACACGTGAATGCGATAATAGCCATTATGTAGAGATTCAAAATAGATTTCTGATTACTGCAATATTATAGTCAAGTAAAAGAAATATATATATATATATATATATATATATATATATATATATATACATATATATAGATAAACTTTCTATAGCTATAGATAAATTCTGTTAACAGATTTTTCATAAACTGTTAAATTGTTAGATACGAACAATTCTGTTAATGTTAATATATGAGTAACGTAGTGATAAGGAGTACATAAATTTTATTGATTTTAGACGATATCTATTTAGTTTATATTTTAAGATTTAAAAAAAAAGACGAATTCTGATTCTAATGTACTATAGTTTGAATTTATATTGTGGAATAACATTCATTCGTTTGAAAAAACACAACTATATCTTCTAATTCCTTTTAAATTTTCAAAGAAAAAACATCCCATATTTTTTTAGAAGTATTTTATTCTTAATTTTTCATTTTAGGGTCAAAAAAGACTTATGATTACCTATATATCAACTCATGAAAGAATATTAGCAATAACTTTCACGTATCTTCTTTTATAGATTAGTTTTCGGTAAATTTAGTATACCTGATCCTATGCTAAAAGTTTCAGTAGTAATTGCGAAGTACAATAATTACGCATACATAATTGATTTATAGCCTGATAAGGATCACTGACCGGGAATGAAACACATCTGTAAATCATTATCACATATTGATTAATACCGCGACAATAAACTAAATTACAAATATCAGTTAAATCTTTTTATAATTAGTAATTTTTTTTATATAATGTGCCCAGTTTAATGATTCTATTTATCTGACATTATAAAATTTTCCATCTCGGGTTTGCTCGTGATAATCATGGAACCGTTAACTTTTTAAATAGGAAATTATTTTTATGAGAAAAAAACACTATGAAAACTGATACGTTTACAGAACGGAAATAAATTACATAATACTTCGGATTTTCGCTATAAATTTTGATTTTATGTAAAATATCAAAATCAATTAATTTTCCAATTTATTCTTCAGAGTTTCACATTTTTAATTTTGATCTACGCACAGCATTTTTTAGCCTAGCGCGTATATCGACCAATACTGTATTTCGCATAACCTCAATTCATTTGAATATTTGACCGTCTATGGTATATTAATTCTGTAAGGCGATTCATTTAGCTTATCTCAGCAATGAAAAACTTCCCAATTGTTAGATAAATTTCTTTTAGACTTTTCAACATATAAATCTGTCATCTTACAAAGAAATAAATTATTAAATCAAAATAAATCAACAAAATATAAAAATGATTATTTCTTTCTAGTAGTTTTTATATTTCACATTCTGCGGGGATAATTATAACTAAGAACAGTCCGCTTGTCATTATAATTCTAATTATATTACTTGATAAAGATACTGTAAAGATCGGTAAAAATTTTTGTTTATAATGAAGTGCAAAAAAAGAAGAAAAAAAATCCAACCAATAAAACAGCTATACACAACTATATTCAAGAATCCTGCAATAAGATACAGAAATGGGGTCATAGTCAATTTCACTCCAAACGGGATTAATTAAATGCGTTGTTTTACATTTTTGTATTTGCCCGCCAAGGGGCAGATGATTAAACTTACGCGCGGTTTAAAATTTACGCGTCGCCGCCTGGTGCCAGATTTGTCAAGTTCCCCCGAGACCGCGACTAAATCGCGTCTAACGCTTTCCCAACTTTTTCAGCATCAAATGGACCTTGAATAAGTTTTGCCACAAATCCAATATTCCGCCATCTACTATGATAAAACACCAACCCCGGCTGATAGAACATAGAACAGATAAAATTACCATTCGCGTTACCAAAATTACATTCTTCCGTAACCTCGTTGCAATCGGTTGTAAGAGTAATATTTATGAACCCGTCGCTTTATTATACCGATAAATTAATGTAATAGATCATTTGCAAATGTTGTCCAGCGAACAATGTGCGTCAGTTCCTTACTCACGAGAATATAAGAATATAATATAACATAATTTTCCAAATGTATCCATAAGTCTACGTATTATATACCGTCAATCGTATCCGCGACGAATAAAAATTCCAGCTTGCTCGACTCAATCTGCATGACGCTCTGTGCGCACGAAACAAACAAAACAAAACAAAACAAAACAAAAAGCAAAAAAAAAACAACAACTCATATACAATAACAAAGCTATTAACCGAAAAACAGCGAAAAAACACGTTCTTGACACATGTATATATAGATTAGATGTCCGCTAAAACATAATAAAGTCGTACAGTATATAGTAGTCCGAGAGGATTGTTTCATCGACTATGAGTATGTGTTATATTAAAAAAATAAGCGGGTGTGCGTGCGCGTGTCAGCCCGTGTACAAGTAGAAGTATATCTTTTGCACTTTTAGACATTAAACTTATACGTCGTGGGCGAAATTACATCAGTCCCCCGTTGTGTCGTATAAGCAACTTAAGCCGCGCCCCCCTCTCAGCACTATATATATATAATGCTTGAATTACAACAGGTGGACTTTTGACGCTCCGCGCGCATTGCCTGATGCGGATGTGGCAGAGGAATTTATATAACAGCGCATCTTCCGCACGCGCGCGCGCGCGCGCGTGTGTGTGTGTGTGCGTATTGCATGATAATTCAATGCCGCGCCCGCTCGATTCTTCCGCCGGAATTTTCAGTAAATAATGTACCGCTTGAAATATCGAGATGATTTCGTATGACTATATATTGGTGCAGGATTTCAGGGGCGAATGAGAAAAGAAGGAAACGCTTTTACGTGTATATATATGTACATATATTTACTTATTCCCGATATGCTTTTTTGTCACGCTTTGCTCGGCGGGGACAAGGTTTGTCACACCATGTATATATACATATATATATATATATATATATATATATATATATATATATATATATCGGGACCTACTTGCCGAACTTAAAGCGTGATATCTGACCCAGAAAATCGGTAAGTCGTTCGTTCATTCGTTCTTCTCTCTCGAATGCAAGTAGATGTGCAGCGCAATGGTTTCGTCCTAACGGGGACGAAAAACAATTTTTTTTCCACGCTTTTTCCAGGTTTAATAAGAAAAACGTCCAAGATTTAAAATTTCAAAATAATTCCCGCCGAACCGGCAATGGCCTCGGTTATGGGGTTGCGATGAAAAGGCTCGTTGGAAAACACCTCGGAAAATCAAAGACAAAGAATTTTTGATGTTTTATTTATTTATGAAAGCGCGATGCCTCTCCTTATACGGAATCGTCATAACGGATACCTTTGGTGTCACACCCAGCGGTACGCGCACACACGCGCGGACGCACGCAAGCGCGCGCGCGCCCGCGCCACAGGTACACGAGCCCACCGAGCATTATGGCGACGGTTCATGAATTGCCAAATGGTGTCTACACGGAGGCCAAGAAGAAAGAAACTCAACGCGTCATAAATCGAATACTGCACTTCATTCGCCGATAATTTGCGACGTTGATGGTCCGATGTTGCATTTAATTAGTCGGCGTAGAATGAGGCACAGTTTTAAACGGATTATGATCGGACAGTCATCGCGAGAAGTTGGAAATTCGTTTGCGATTTTGGAAAACCAAGTAATCGAATCTAGTTGGATTCAGTGTATATATATATATATATATATATATATATATATATATATATATATATATATTATAATATCAGGAAAAATACGAGATAGGCTTCGCCTCTCATATATATACACACATATTTACACGCAATAATTGCTTTTCAAGACGCGCAAGCCCGTAAAGAACGGAACGTCGTCATCGGCCCACCTTTGGACAATGATGACGACAATGCGCCTTTCGCAAAAGGTAATTATGGTAAAGACAGTGACAGAGAGAGAGAGAGAGAGAGAGAGAGAGAGAGAGAGAGTTCAAAGCCAGTTTTCTCTTTCGAGTTGACGTAACATTCATAATATATACGGTAGACGTATTTTCCGAGAGAATTTTCCTCATCGTTCGCTGGATTTTTCGATTGAAAAATTATTTGATTTACTTCTGTTTAATTAATAATTGACTGACTAGCGTACTTTTTGCTTTACAGTGTGTGTCTGTGTGTGTGTGTGTGTGTGTGTGTAGATAACCGTATAATACACGAGTACTTAGTTATAGAAATTAGTGTTTCTCAATGCGCAAATAAAATATACGGACAATTGTATTTATCGATTTAGATAATCGATATGGAGGATATTGAGGTTAAAAATATAGATAATTTTCTTTAATACTAACGAAAATCACTATAAGCCTATACGTGATCCAAAATACCGTACGCGATTTTTCTCACGTATGCTTGAACAGTTGGAATGAAGTAACGAGTCTGGTTAAAATAATACCAATTTTTGGCGAAATGCTTTTAGGTTCGGTTTCGTTAAATTTTCGTATATACTATTTCTCGGAGAGGGTTGAAAATTTTTACGCAGAATCGATAATTTCGAGGGCGAATCCTTTGGAAAGCCGATAAAATTGCGCCATGGGCCGTTCGCACAATTTTGAGGGGGTAAGGGGGTACTTATTAGTAGAATGAAGAAAAAAAATTTTTGATATCAAGTTTGAAATATAAAACGTATTTACTTGTTTTGCAGCAAGTAAATCATTTTCTTAAATTAAGAAAATATTCACTAGGCTTGAGAAGACGTGATTCGATTTAAATGGACGCTTCTTGCATCAAGTAAATACTTTCTTCATTTAAGAAAATACTTTCTCAATTTAAAAAAATAATTTATTTGGTAGGAAACAAGAAAATCTTTACTTGATAGCAGACCTTTTTTGCAGTGTATGAACATTTCTACACGATGAGATGCATTGACGATATGTGACAAATTATTCAGAAAAAGTTAATTAAAATTAATTAAAATTTAATTAAAATTTGAATTAATGAAAAGTAATTTAAAAAATTAATTAAATTAAACAGCAAAAAGTGTAAAAAAAAGCGGTTGAATTGACAAAGTTTCTCCCTGTAGTGGCAGCCTAATAATATTTTATTTAATAAAACCGTACAAAAAAATCGTGAAGTCGCACCTTACTTCCAAGAACTTTTTCCACCAGTTTTCGGATAAAAATGGGCTCTAGATCTCAGGAAAAAAACGATATAATGTATAGTTTATACTTCTTTTATACAATCGTAAAATTAGGAGCCGTTTGAATTATTTTTTGTCTATTACAACGTAATCGAGAACAACTTGAGTGTAAGTTCTATTAAGACGCGATTGCGCATGGACACATACACACACATGCACATGATGGACATGCAGGACACCATACTGGGCGTAGAGAACACAGGTTCCTAAGGCGTATTTATTTATTTTTTCATTTTCGTACAATGAGTACACCACGAATTACGCGAATTCATCTTACACCATTATTATTATTTTTGTTATTGTTGTTGTTGTTGTTGTTCTTATTGTGGTTGTTGCTATTATTATTATTATTATTATTATTATTATTATTATTATTATTATTATTATTATTATTTTATAATTTCACACAAATGGCTGCTCTTAACCGCACTTACACAGTTACATAGTTCCGAGATAATTTTTTTTAATTCCGTTATTAAGTGCGCGCGCGCAGGTGTCGAACTAAGCGTATGTTGTTTTCCGCAATGCAAATATACCTTTTACCGTTCCTCGCTTTTATATATATATATACACACACGCGCGCGCGCGCGCACACACACACACACACATACATATATGTACACGTTACTTTCATAGGCAATTTGGGTCTATTACACAATTAGGGGTGGCTTCTCCAAGAACAGTATCGTGTACTTATCTTAATTTTCATTATATAGCATCTAGACAGTTACAATTCGCGTATTATACACCCCCCCCCACACACACACATAAATGCACACACAGGAACTATGGAAAGAAATGATTCGAGCACACATTATATTGGGTATTTAAACTTTTTGCCTGTACCGTAACGATAATTCTTATACGATTTAAGTGTGTATGCAAGAAGCTAAGTGGATATAACATATTGTTTCACCAAATCGCATAACTATTACTATACTTGTCGTAACATTATCGAGTGTTCGATAACGATATATGTTTTGGTGGAAAAAATAGAAGAAAAAAAAATAAACGTTGAGAATGTCTTTACAATTAAAAAAGTGTCGATACTGGTAGAATAAAAAAAAAAACTAATAGCGATATATAAACGATGATGCATGTGAATTGAGATATCGCCCAATCGGGAACGTATTTTATTTTTTTATTTTTAATTAGAATTGTAATCGAATTCCTTTAACATCCATTGATTTTTTAAATGAAATAACAAAGAGTTCTGTACGATGCCTGAAATCTTGAACGTAAAATAGGACGGGTACCCTGCACTGCATAGGTAAATGGAAAAAACGGCAGTGAAAAAAAAATCTAGTAAATATTTTCTTAAATTGAGAAAGTATCTTCTTCAATGAAGGAAATATTTGATTGATTCAAGAAGGACCCACTTAAATCGAACGACGTAGTTTTAAATCCAGTGAATATTTTCTTAATTTAAGAAAATGATTTATTTGGTACAAACAAGAAAATATTTAAAGGACTTCTTTGGGGAGAAAATTATTTTTTTCACACATTGGTTTAGTCAATTCACATAATATTTTTATTTAGTGATTTAGTGTCAATTCACATAATAAAAGTATTAGGGGAGTATTAGAAAAAGTATTTTTTTTCAATATCTAAGGCTTGTTTGATAAATTAATATATATACATATCTAGGAAAAAAAGGAAAACTTAATTTTATTTTAAAAACTCATTTTGAGCGAACTCCATTTTTCATGTATCGCTGAAAAAAAAATGAAAATTTCGCAGATTACATATCGGCGTAACCGAATAAATATTATCACTGTTTTAGCATATTAGAAAATCCAATATAAATCTTCTTTTCCAATTTTTATTTAAAAAAGCCTTAAGTTTTCCAGGCGTCGTTCCTTAGGAAATTTTAGTAAAATTTTTCCACACATCAAAAAATCCGCTGGCACGTAGTAATTTTTCAAATTTTTTTCAGATACTAAAACACGCCGAGCATATGCAAATGTCTATTAATACAGACACATTTATACGTATTTAAGATATTAAATATGAAATTTTCATCGCGACCTCTGTCAAAAAGTGAAATACGTATATATAATAAAAAGACGCAAATATTCATGAATTAAACGAAAACTTCAGATATATCATGATTTGATTTTGCCGACGACGTTTTTAAAAAGCCGCGATAGCCAAGTATACGTGCACCTGGTGTATGCATATATATACATGAATGATATGTCAGTAGCTTTCACAAACATCATCGAGCGCAGGCCTGCGGCACTTCTACGATCAAAACACCAGTTGTCTATATATATATATATGCATATTACACTCGCGCACGCCGACGCAGCGCGAGAGAAAGATGCGCCATCCATCCATTGTCCCTCCGACGCCGATTTCAAAATAAAAGATATGTATATATATATATATATATATATATATATATATATATATATATATGTAGTCTTTTAAAATGGAATAAAGTGCCACGCATCATTGTGCCAAGGATATCCCCTTACCCCACCCCCACGTGTGCGTGCATTGTCATATATGTACAGAGGATCGTTTCCTGAGACTCACGCGTTGCACAAGCTACCTCTGCCCTGCCCCCCCCCCTCACCGATCTACCCGCCCGAGGCGCAATTAAAAAAAGGCGCGCGGCAGAGTTGGGTGAAATGAAAAAAAAAAAAAAAAAAAAAAAAAAACAAACAAAAGAAATGGAAAAAAAAATACGCGCACGGAAATCTCTAATGCGAACGCGAAGCACGTGGGCGAGATAAGTGACTAATCAATATATCGTACATATAGAGAGAAAGAGAGAGATTTCAAAACGTCCGCGAGACGAGCGATGACTCCTCTTTGGCAAGTAATGTCTCATCAGTCTTTTATATAGATATAATACATATACGCACCTGTTTCCCTCGATAGATAGGAAATATTGAGGTCGATCGCTATAGTTCAATTCAATATAGATAAACATTTATAGCCGATCGTCACTGAGCGGCTGATGATCTTTCCTTTTATCAGAATCCTCCGCATTAGTGTATTTATATGAAGATCAATTGACTGCCTGCTTAGACACCGCTATTACTACTTAACAATCATAAAAAGAGCGTTATTTACCTCTTACATAACGCAAAGCTGTATATATATATATATATATATATATATATATATATATATATATACATAATATATACCTAAATCATATCATAAAATGCAGGAAGCCTTATAATACTGTCGTTCTTTACTTATACCGAGGTTGATTATACAGATGTATATAATACTTCTGTTTTACGCACTGTCGAGAAACTTATCGAAGCGTCATAATGCCGCTTGAATTAAACTATAAAGGTGTTTCATACACAGACTTCCGTGGCACGCGGGTGTTGATGCATATATATATATATATATATATATATATATATATATATCACAGTATATTTAATAAATAGTAACGATTGTCAAACACCGAACAAAAACGAATTGTGAATCGTGACTTGTTCGACCAATCTCTATGTATGTATTAAAGTAGCTTCAATTGTTATCAATATACGTTGGCATTTCATGAAGGTAGCGTGATGAAAAAAAGTCTAGTGGAATGATAATTTTCACCGACGCTCGTAAAATAATATGGGGATTAAAAACTATATTTATCATATATATCTTTAGACGAACGCATGTGCGCGCACTTTACAATTTCGCCAATTTGCTTAAATCGTTATATAAATATAGTACGATTATAATTTTATGATAATATTGTCAGATAATATTATATAATAATAATATATGAATATTGCACCGAGGATTTAAAACTCAGCTGTAATGGAAAGAGCTACGTGTATGACCAATGACTGTTTTTGAATTGTACCATCATCTCGATATTACCATGGTATCTTATACGCGGCAGAAATTTTGAAAATTATTTTTCAAGAATTCTTTAAACATTCATCTGTTTAAGGAAGAATTAAAAGGAGTTCTTTACAGGGAATTTTCATTGCAGGCATTTCGACTACTTGCATAGTAATTAGTAATTAAAAAGTAGATAGAAAAACAAATAAGAATGTAACTTTTTTAAAAAATAAATTTTTTTAGAAAGATTTATCTAGACTTTTCGTACAGTTTCGTACTGTTTAGCCATCTACTGGCCGATCATGGATTTAGACAGGAGTGCATAAAATTTTCCAAGTCTTTTTCTGGTTGCTATTTTAATACTTGCCTTTTTAATAGTTCTCGATTACTTGTAATACAGCGAAAACTACTTTTCAGATCCTGAATATCGTTGTCGTACTTATATAATCAATTGTTTGCGGGCATTCAATGTATTCTTTCGACGAACGCTTTTTCGAAAACGCGCGCTGGTAAAGTGTCGCTTTGCGCCCGCAAACTGTGCGCGCAATTGCGAAAATTGCCTCGTACCTGACGCCACAGCTGGCACAAACGACGAAAACGCAAGTTAAACGCTGGACAGAAAAGCGTATACTGATTTTAAATAAAGGATTTGGATAATGCACTTCATTATTCGCGCTCCGATACAATGCCTCCACTATGATTTACCAATGAAAAAATCGTAGGCTCCGAGATAAGATAAAGCAATATTCGAGCGATAAACTAATTGGGTTTGTAGCTGTGTGTGTGTATATATATTTTTTTTTCCACCGACCTTATATTATAGAAATATAGGTAATACACTGTTTGGCCTCGACGATTTTTCGATCATCAAAAACAACACGCGTATTTATACGCTTAAGGGGCCTGACGGCTAGCGAAACTGGCGCATATAAGCGCGGAACCAAAGCTCACGCCGCGCGCAAACAAAAAAAAAATCCAAAAAAACAAAAAAAAAGCGGGAGGGAAGCGCGTCGCGCTCGACGGGAGCAAAAAATCCTCAATACAAGTTTGTTGTACGCGAGCGTTCTGTCGGGAAGGGTATGGGAGGAGGGGGGGAGGGGTTTGGCGTGATGGGACGAGGCGTGGAGGAAATCTCGAAAACACCGGCAAAAGGCCGTAATGCGGGATACCTGTCGGCGAGGATAAGGTGGGGGGAGACGGGTAATATTTGGGACTTTGCAGGAGAAGTAGAGCGGGAGGAGAGCCAAGAAAGAGAGAGAGAGAGAGAGAGAGAGAAATCATGGTCTGTGTACGGTGGTATAGTGCTGGAACGAATAGCTCGAAGATCAGAGAGAGAGAGAGAGAGAGAGAGAGAGAGAGAGCTAATGCTTGGGGTGCGGATAGAGCCGAGGGTGGGAGGAAAGGGGGAGGCAGAAAGGTAAGGCAGATCACCTTGGGAGCCCATGGTATGCACCCATTGGCGTCTCCATCAAAGGCGTAAAGCGCCTCTTTCTCTCCGTCTCGCTCTCCCATCTCTCCCGATGGGGGCTTCGCGCACTAATATTTTGCTTGTTTTTTTTTTTTTGCTTTTTATCGAGCTCGCGAGCGCCCGCCCCATCCGATATTTTATACAAATCGCTTGAGGAATTCCCATAGGAATCCCGAAGAAATTTTCAAGCGCCATTGTACGATATTTTTTGTTTGTTTTTTTTTTTTTTTGCAGAGTTTTGTGTATCTTTATATAAATTTTATATGTAACTATAATATCTAAATCAAAAATCTTTCGCTGGAGTGATAATTGCACTTTTTTCGAATCAGCGCCAACGCCATTACGTCGCTATTTTTAGCCACGACGTCCGCGACCTTCGAATCCACCGACTCTATTCAATTTTCTATGTAAGGCAACGATAAACTTTTATCAATGAATTTGAGCTTCTTACCACCGGAGTAAAGACCAATTCCATCGATGTATTGCGTTGTCATTGGAAATCCATTATGTTTTTAGGACAGCGATCGCTGCGCAACGGCGACAAATAATTACGCAATCATTTTTCGAATTTTCTGCGCGATCGTTACAATTATAAATGCAATATTCCAAATGTCGTATGTGTGAAATTAAAATAACTGCGTTAAAGCAGAGAAAAAAAACAAATTAAATCCTTATGCGCTTGAAGTTATAGAGAGATTTGCATGAAAAAAAAACCACAAATCGTTTTTCAAATTTGAAAACGATATTTGTAAATGATAATAATGAAGCAAGCAATCTCTATGTATAAGAATCGATTTTGAAAAACATTTTATATACGTGACGCATTTGAAAATGTAATCAGCCGCTTCTCGTTCTGTTTGAACTATCTGCAACGCACTAAAGTATCTATCTACTCAAACACAAAATAATTTTGCACTTATAAATATTTTACCGGCGTAAAAAAAGAACACAAAATAGCAGACGACGCATCTGTCATTGTTTCTTCATATATGACACACGCACACGCGCGCGCGCGCACACACACACACACACACACACACACACACACACACACACACACACACACACACACACGTACGCGTTGTTATTTCGTGACAAGTAGTAATCACAATCGGGATCTCGGAATTTCAGCGCGAATGAGATAAAGGAATTTTGTGTACATGTTCCAGAATGTATCTTACAAAATCAGTGTTAAAACATATATACATACAATGTATTGTTTTTGCAGCACGTAGAACGTTATCGTAAAATACTTATTCAAGTTTGTAGGTTATGTATATACACTTCTGGGACACTGGGATGTATCAGGCAATATTTTATGTATTTATACGGTTATGGATTATTGCTACACTTAATTACTTTCAAAGTTAACTTTTGTTTGCTACGGAAACATTTTAGCTTGAATTTATCAAGAATGTTTTAGCATTATTCTTTCTTCGTTGTTATAATTATACAAATGATTAAGATTTTCAAAGGTGCACATTTATTCATGACATTTTATACAAGGTGTATTAATTTTTTTTTCAAGCTGCCACAATATAATTTATTAGAACAAAAAAATGAGTCACACTTTAAATCACGACTACAATAAATAAACTATTCTTCCTATACCAATATTGGAAGAGTAATCGTGATGGAAATCACATGTGAATATAGTTATTTTATTTTAATGGCGTTTCGAATCGACGTGTTAAAGCACAAAACGTATTGATAATTTCTAAGTACTGATTGTAAAATATTTTAAATTGAAATTATTTCCAAGCTTATATCACAAACGATTCTGCTTATAATGAATACATAAAAATGAGGTTCTCCAATATTGGCACGAATGGTTGCAATGTTTTTTAAATCCATGTTAAGTTGCAAAAAAGAGGAAAAGCATAAATAAATTAATGTCCAATGATGTACTAAAGTGATCAACCTAAATGAATATATTTATGTATACTGCATCTATCATTATAAGTGGATTATGAAAGTGGATTGTTTCGAATAGGGCTATTTTTATTCGTTAAAAATAAGATTACTTGCATCGATAAATTATCGATCTACTACTTCATATAGCTTAGTAACTAGTAACTACGATAGAGGAATAATATTACTAGTGTTATGTAGCTGATTCCACAGTAAAGCAGCGCGATTAGAGCAGTCAGTAGTTCTCTCAGCACCAGTCAGTTTCATCCCTGGCTAGTGGCTATACTGATCCAATTTGTATCAAATATGATTTGAAAATAATCAACACCAATAGTTATTTATTTCAAGAAGCTGACTTGAACGAACATGCAGAAACTCCAGAATCAGGTCCTTAAGTCTAATTATATTAGAAATACGATTTTATGTTCCTTTACTTTGAAAATGTTTACCATGTGTGTTGTCATATAATGCTTAATTGATAAATTTATCCAACAATTATAAAGTGGATGCTGCTATGACATTTTTATGGTATAATCAGACGGAGCGACTCTACATTATATTCACATGAGAGCCTTATGTAAGTTTCTTAGGAATAGTTTCCTAACGGAATTTCCAGCGTTGCTATGTGACTCTATGAATGATGAAAAATGAAATGTCAATCGACAGTACCACAATGATGTTTACCGTTTTTCTTTTTGATTTATTATAGGATATTACTGTGTTTGACTATTTAAGGAAGGATGAAATAATTATTGGAATTTTAATGATAAATAAACAAAAACGACTAATATTTGAATGCAAAGTGTTCTTTTATCAGGAAAATACGTCTGCGTTCAAACATCAGCCCTTAGATCGAGAATTCGTTCTTTATCCATGTATGATATTTCTTAGATTTGGCTCAATACAACTTTTTCCTATACCCTAGTCCAGAAAGTTGTCTTATCGGATAGAAAATTTTGAACATACAACATATTTGTACATTTGTACTGTAAACGAGTATTACCCTGAGATTAATAGAATTTTATTTTTCCAAATGGGAATTAAATATCCGAAATTTGACTGGGCAAAATTATTTGTAACTCAATGGAGATTCTATGCTGAGAATTTGTTTTTTTTTTTTTTTTTATTACTAAGCTCACACGCCATTCTCGGAATCATCTAAGCTAATTGATAAATCGTATCGCGTATACATATTGCATTGAAAAAAATGTATCTATAAAATATATCGCTGAACTTCTCAATAAGTCAACCACATTAATATCTTGAGCGAAGCCGACACGCAGATGGAAATTGTGCATTATGCGCGTATAAATAATACGCGCGCATTAATTCCATTGAACGCTGCTTCCAGCTAATCATTCGTTTATTATTAATTAGTCGAACTGGCCTGAAATAAAAATATTTATTTCGTTTGACGATGTCTTTCATTCAGTAATTAAACATTTTCAAACAATTAGTCATTCGGTGCATACTGCGCGTATTATTCCAAGCAGCGCGTGGACGCTGGAACGTATTCAACTTATAAGCCATATAGCAACTAATGCGCGCGTCGTTCTAAGATCTATATAGATCCGTCTTTGGCAAAATTTTAATCTCGTTCGTGTACAAGATATGCGTTACGGATTTACTTATTCACGCATGAATTATTATTGCTGCATACACATTCAAAACATTACATACTTGCCAACGCGTCCGTCGAGCCCATCGTCGAAACGGACATTCGCGGCTGTATAATCATTCCCTCGTTATAAAGCGAGGCAAAGAAGCTCGCGCGCGCGCGCGCGCCGATCGGTGCGAAAGCCAAGAGAGGGCGCGCGTATAATAATTATAAGCAGAACCGGATGCCGAACGAAAGCTCCTCCTCCACCTCGGTCGTCGCCCGGTAAGCGTCGTCGTCGATCCAAGCACGCACGGTGTATGTATATACTTATAAACTCCGCAGGTGTCTTTATATATATATATATATATATATATATATATATACACGCGTAAAGCAAGAGAGACATTATATTGTCTGATGTGCTCCGCGCGCGAAGAATGCGCGTGCTTCCTTCCTGCCTGTATATATATATATATATCTGCACGCGTGAACAGTACTCGTCGCCAGACTAAAAATGGACAACTCGCTAGTTTACGATAGCATCGCATAATGAAAATAATATAGCTGTGGAGAACGCGCGCGCGCGATGTGAATCCTGATCGGGCATGCTTTTATGGAATAAACTTAAATACCTGAATCGGTAGTTCATCGGTTAAATGTTTTTTTTTTTACAAGCAATTCGGGGAGATAAAGGGGCAAAAGGAATCTGAACAGAGTGAGGGCTATAAGAGAGAGAGAGAGAGAGAGAGAGAGAGAGAGAGGTGATTGGTTAGGATTGGCTTAACACTTGTGTTACATTCTGTCGCACTGTTTAATTCTTCTTAAACAACTCCTCGGACGTTTTTAAGGTGAGAATAGCTTTTTCAGCGTAGATGTGCTTTTACCATGTTATAATTTTTATGGAGATAACAAGCGGGCGTCGAGGATGGAATTATGAACAGAGGGAAACACCATCAGGGGCGGCAGGTTGGGTACGGAGGATATGCAAATTCCACAAATCACTGGTTACGTAATTCCAGACGAAAAAATTCCAAAAGTTTGAACCATCTTTATAAAAAGATTCTTAATGACTTACAACATCTTTTGAGAGTTTTCAATATGAAATCGCTATTTTTTTCCAATATCAATTCAAATTAGATAAATTAGGGGACAAAAATATATTCTTGCTTTTCAATATTGAAATCAGTGAATATGAGAAAGAATGTTTAGATAAAGTAATAGCTTTTCGCTTCAAAGTCAATGTTTTATTTCAATTGTTCCAACTATCCTGACAATTGATCACAGTTTAATTTATTTATTTAATTGATTAGTTCTCGAAAAATCCAAGAACCCAAACATTGAGTGATTCTAATTCCAATTTCAAATTCAAAACGATCATATCCCGCAAATTCAAATCAAGAATATTTTAACCTTACACATTAAGGTGTAAATCGTACGAGTATTGAAACGGTTTGAATAGATCCTAATCAAATACGATTACTCAATTTTTATTAATCTTTACCCTAAACATGTTTTCATTTAATTTTGTATGTAGTAGTCTTCGTAAAATTTACATATTCATGCAATTTGATTATCCCACATGTTTTAATACAAAGGAAGTTCGTGCAGTTCAAACATCTAAATGCTTGGGATCTGTACCTGAATCTGAAATACGAATTTTACTTGATTTCTTGAACTTTTGACATTGATTGTCAAAGCCGACAATTATGAACAGTCTCTTGTATAAAATGTATTTTGACACATTTTTGCTCGAAATTTTCCTTTGAAGTATATTTCAATTGAATTAAGCTTCTAACCAGTAGTATAGCTTCTAGCATCAATATATTTTTTCAAACATTTAATCGAAATTAATATTAGCACATATAATGCGTAGGAAAACTGCATATAGAAAACTTGAAACGTATATATCGGTATATATAGTTTGAAAGAATATGTCGTTTAAAAAATAAATTTAGCCCCATAATGGACGCAATGGTGATAATAATTAACTTTAGATAATCGTTGATTGAAGCGAATAAAAAATAGATTGGCATACAAAAATGAATTTTCTTTATTTTATTTAAGAGAATTGTTAATAAAAACCTACCGATTTTACGATTGCTTAATTATTGTAATTAATGTTCGCCATTTCAAAAAAATTAAAAGTGAGATTTATGTCATTTAGAACGGTTAGATAAATAGAAATGGAAGGAGATCAAGCATTTTCTTACACGATATTTATAAGTGGGATATACGAGAATAAGCATAATGACCGATCCTTTATCAAATTTTCAGGCAAACACCTGGTACTGGTCACGGATCCGGAGATCGTCGAGGAGGCCTACGCCTTCGACAATCCGTGCTTCAAGGACGCCACGACCCCGGCGGCGCTCGTGCGGGGCGGCCTCGACAGGCCGAGCTCCCTGGCGGTGCACTCGGAGACGGCGACGGGGGCCGGGGGCAAGGACGCCTGGCGCTGGACGACACCCTGGTCGAATCTCGGCAAGGCGGAGAAGCGACGCACCCTCGACGATTCTTGCCTCGGGGTATGTAATATATATATATAAGACCGAAGACCGCAATAAAAATATCCTTTCTTATTGACGAGTAAATGCTTTCTTAAATTTTATACCAAGAATTTCTGAAATATAATTTCATAAACGAAGAATAAGTATATATACAATCGTTGCAAAAGGAGTTCGCTCAAATCAGACAGGATCTCAGTCTTGAACCTATTCGATATTATTCTAAATGTTTAGAAAAATATTTACTTGGGAATAATGAAGAAAATAGATTTCTCAGCGAACTCTTCGCGAGTATGAATTAATGTGAAAGAATATGCGTTTTGGGCCTATATTTTAGGTTATATTTTGTCGTACAATGTTTTCTCTCTCAGGAACAATGCAGAAAATTAAAAAAACTATAAGTTTTCCGCTCTCGAATGCTACTCACTTTCATCAAACGTCTATTTATCAGCGAAATATTTAAGGCATGAAACTTCCGGTGATATAGATTTTTCAAATGAAAATAATCGGTATACCATATATGACGCCCTAACATGACAATATTATATTACCGTGATGTCAATTGATTTATTATACCGATCGAGCAAAAAGTTATTTGTTTTCAAGCTTGAAAATTTTAGTTAATCATCTATACCCTTTATTTATATCGATTTTCATTATTGTAAAACTACAAGTAGAACAGACAAAGTTTATGGAAATTAGGAAATTTTTAAAATTTCATAACCAAAGATTATAAATAAAATTTTAAAACATTCCCATTTAAATAAGATAGACAATGATTAATTAAAACCTGCAATAATTTAATTCTTATACAGTGAATATTATATTATTTAAAACAGATTATTTTTCTTACTAGATCGGTAAAGAATGGCTTCACCACTTTCACACAAAACCATGTTGGAATTTAACGGTTTGATATTTATGGTTTTGAGTTTCAAGGCTTATAGGGATCGGGATTATCGGCTTTAAATTTGTTATGTTTTCAATCGTAATTACAGTTTAAAATCCAAACCTAGTTAGAAATTTTATCAATTTTTCAAACTCATGTATTTCGAACCTTTCAAAATCGAACATACCGTTGACTAAAAAGATGTTTGAGCTTTATAAATGAACCTGACAGAGTTTGAAATAACAAGCCTTTTGTCTTTAGAATTTTCAAGAGAGAAAAGTGTCTTAATACTATACATAACCTTAAATATAGGCCAAAAATCGCGAGTTTCTGCTCTTTTAAGACTGAATATTTAAAAAATCTCAGCAACCAGAACAATTACGACCACGCATTTGGATTCAGCAGAAAACGTTCGAGAAAGTATAAACATAGGCTTCCGGGGAACTTTTTTGATGACTTGTATTGACATTACGGCAAATTAAATACATAGAAAATTGATTCCGTATGAAAGTAAGGAAAATTTTCATTATTATAGAGATCGGATCCAAATTGTGCAAGATAATTGGAATAGAAAGGGAATGGATCATTTTCTTACGGCATGCTATATACATACATAAGACTTTTACAGTAAAATATCTACAAAATCTTACTCGAAGGAAGGGGGTCTCAACATAATGATAATAATAATAATAATAATAATAATAACCTTAGAAAATTTATTGCACGACCGTCAAGGAAAGCAAAGGGAGAGCGGGAAAGTCCAAGCACTTTTTTTAGCATACCTGATTTTCTAAAGAAGACGCGAATAACAAAAGATCTAAGTAAAACGACCTACATAAACGGAAGCTTAAAAAATCGTTAAATTTATATAATCCTGTATGTACTCTATTGGATTTTATTAATAGATTATTGATAACAACGGTAGTATAATAATTGTGGCGGTATAATTCGAATTATTAATGAAATAATAATTCATTAAATTTAATACATATATTTAAGTCTAATAATATACGCAGTGTAATTGCACGTCACTCCGTAATTTCAACTTTATATTTGTGCTCAATGTTAATAATATAATTATTAATAATAATACGTGCATCACGATACTAAAATATGTATAATAATGAATCTCAACTATTACAATCTTTTCTATTCTAAAAATAAGCACAAGAAAGTACTCGTTATACAAAAAAAAATAGTTATTTTTTCAATAAAAATTTTTAATGAGTTCAGTAATTTGAGAGAGAAAAACCAAGCTTTAAAAAAAAAACCTGAAAATATTACATATTATAATTTGAAGTATTTATTTCGAAGTTTCATGTTTTATTTAAATTTATAATATCATTCTTTAACTTTTAGGATTGAATAATTTTTGACCAATCATAGTAATGTACTGAATTCTGAAACTTTTAATGCTCGTGCAATTTTTTGTAATGATATTAAGTATAAGATGAGTCAAAAATAAAATCCATTGATACATAAAATAATTCTAAACCACATTAAGAAAATTATATATTGTAGATATTCCGATACATAGCACCTTGAATTATAAGCTTACATTCAAGTTCATCTTAAAATAACTTGAATAAAAAATATAGAAAATATAAGGTTCCATTATACGTTTTTTCTAATTATTATAACGTTCAGGCAGAGACTTATATATATATATATATATATATATATATATATATATATATATATATATATATATACACACACACACACACACATATATATATATATATATATATATATATATATATATGTATTTGTATTTCTTGTACATACATATAATATACGACAAATTCAAGTTTATGATGAATCCGATAATTGATATTGCAATCCATTAGACTCCTACATGCGTAACATAAGTTTATAACAAGCCTAATTTTATACAAAAAATAATAATCATAAAGTATGGTTTTATATAGATATATAATAAATGTAAATTGGATTATATCTCTGATGTTCACCAAATAACTTAATAAGAATCCCAGGAAAATAATGGTTCATATATACAAGAGATGTATGTCTGATGACCTTGATTTTGACCGCATAAGGTTCTGTTGAAAGATCAATTCATGATTAGTTTTCATCTTTATCGTTAAATAAGAACCGCCATAGTCTTTACTCTAGATTTGGCAAAGAAGGCGAAAAATTCGACGGTTAGGCCGAGCGTATTACATTCGGGATTTTCTGCTCAGGTCATCAGAATCTTGCTTTTTTGATTAGTTCTCTGAAAATTTCTGATTTTCTGAAAATAAAAATTTCTGAAAAAAAAACCAATAAGACTGACTTCTCATGACGCTTGCAGGAGACTTATAATGCGCGTGACATCGCTATATCTAAGCTTAGGCTTTTTCGGCTCATTCCGTATTAATATCGATCTAACATAGCAATTTCTATATTAAAAAACAAAAAAACAAAAAAAAGGACAAAAACTGACCTTTGAAATATCCTCAAAATAACCTTGGCGTAAAACTCATGATCATTAGCCGCGACGTCTTTGACGAATCCCTATAATACAACCATACATACATACATATATATATTCTCGAATAATGCGGTCCTGAAAGCTTATTCCAGGGCCATCGTTAAACTCTTGTTACACTCGGTATATATAATTGAGCGCATTTGCTCTGCCGAGGGCGGCAAATTAGTTTAAAAAAAAATAAAAATATATAAAAAAAAAAACACAAAAAAAATTTGTTCTTACACAGCAGAGTGCTTTGAATAATTCCGAAATATTAACAAACGTTTGCGGGGGGAACAAAAAGAACGAGCACCGCGCGGCATCGAAATTCCCAAAGTATACTGACCAGAGTATACTGCACACATATACTACATATATATATATATATATATATATATATATATATATATTATGTATAGCAAAAAAGCGGTTCTCTCTCGCTCCGGCCACGGCTAATTGCACACAATTACGGGCGTAGTCTTCGCGCTGATTCCCGCGGGCGCACGTGCGCCCGCGAACGAGCGCAATACATATATATGTTATGTATGTATGTATGTATATATGTATATATATATATATATATATATATATATGTGTGTGTGTGTAGCTAGAGAGCCAAAGTCGGTGCGTAATATATATGGAAAGAGAGAAGACGAGAGGGAGAGTGAGAGAGAGAGAGACAGAGAGATGTATCCTCACATCATATATTCGTCACGTTATTTTTCCAGCCGAAGGCCAGCAAAGTGAGCGTCGTCGGGCTGAGGAGCAGAGACTTCACCGGGCTCGGCTTCAACGTCTGCGGCAACATGCGCGAGGGGATCTTCGTCAAGGACCTGCTGCACCGGGGCCCGGCCTCGGAGTCAGGTCGCATTCATCCAGGTGAGATATGCATATATATATATATATATATATATATATATATATATATATATATATATATATTGTTTATTGTTTTTGGCGGATTGAAATTGCAGGCATGTTTGCGACACTGATCGTTGCGAGCTGTGTGTAAATCTAAACGTGACTATGTAAAAATGCAGATTTTAGGAATAGGCTTGAAATGCCGACAGTGCTACATCAATATCAAGACAAGACGAGATTTGCCGAGATATTGCTTTGGTATCGATAAAGTATTGTGCTGGTATTTTACGAGCCTTGGCGCTGTCTGTCTTATCTTGGTATTGGTATTGGTGTAGTCTCCTGGTGTTGGCAAGAGAGCGCTGGTTTTAATTGCGAAAATTGAAAGATCAAGAACATATCTTAATGAATAATAGTTTTTTTCATACCAATGTCGATTCAACGAAGTAACAAAATTATCAAACATTATATAAAATGAAATGTATATAATAATAATTATATTATATTAATTGGTCCATATATCGGTTTTTCGTCTACTCAATATACATTGGTTGTAAAGGTACAGACGCAGAGTCCTGAAATGGACAGAATTAAACAGAATATAAGTTGATTTTGGCTTTATCCCGATAATCCTTTGATTTTTCTGATCGAAGTTGAGAAAACGCTGGTTTTTGAAATCCGATTAAATTGACGCGAAAGAATAAGGTTTTTACTTTTGAAACGATTGTACCTATAATGCGTATGTACCAATTTTATAAGAAATTTTTCATATGTTTATTAAATAATTTATAATACTGTCGTGCTATTTTAATTTTACGTTCTATGATAACTTAAATTTTGATCACCTATAAATGTTAAATAAACGGAATAATTATTGGATCAATTAATTAATGAGTTTTCGAGATCGTTGATTATTATTAATATTATTTCAAGTATAATTCTAAAGATATATATAAATGATGTGATATATATGATTTATTACAATCATGTATAAAACGTTTCGAATGCATCACAGATTGCAAATAATATATTAGAACCAAGACCAAGATTCTTACGCAATATCCCAGTTCAAGAGTCTTGCCAAGAACAATATTCTTGTGTTTTAACTCTTGGTCTTGGTCCTGGTCTTGAAACTTTTTAATACGGTCTTGTCTTGGCATTGATCTTGAATTCCCATAGAAGTTCTAGAGATGCCTGGTTAATACGCCAGACCGCAAATCCGACGTACGTAACCTGTGTTGGGCAATCTTTTCGGTCGCGTGAAAAATTCTGTACACAAAACACTTCCACGAAACAAAAACGTCAAAGCGAAATTACGGGGGATCGTGAACTTGGTTTTTAGGAATTTCCGGTTTCCGAGCTTATGTGGTTGATGGAAATGGGATATTGCGGGGTTGACTTCAAGCATTTAATTTATTTTTTTTTTTTTTTTTTGCAATTGATCGAATTCTCAGCTGTACACTCGGTGAAACGTATTTCATAATACGTATATTAATATAATTCTAAATGAAATCATGTTGTTTTGTATTAATTCTTTGAAAATGGCATAATAGCCGAAACGTAAATTAAAATAAATCTGCTTTTTATTATTTCGTGAAACTTAAACGAGTGTTTTTATTTAATTATATTGGTATTTTTGTTCAAATCCAGAAATCTTCTGATGGGAAAAAAAACAAATGAGGCTTACGTCAGCTACCTTCGGTAACAAATTATGTTTGGAATTTGTGTTCTTAATGTGTAATGAGCTTAAAGTATATTAATGTAGGCTTATGGTACAAGGATCGTTCTAAACTTAAAGCAGAGCAATATCACTAATTGAAAGCGTGTATAATACAATTCGCTGATTATACGTGTGGAAAGCAGATAGGATGTAATACTTATTAGGGGGGGGGGGGCAAGCACACGAATCAAGTTGAGGACAAGTATATAATTTAGATTGGCAGTTCGATTTTTGAAGAAAAAAAATGTTAAATTTGATCGTAATAAAAAAACAATAATATATGCATACAGTTCAAAAATTAAACGTATCCTTGATGGTTAATAATTTAAAAAAACGAAGAGACATAGAAACAAATTATTATTATATCTCTTTGACTCCCGGGGATTTACGCTTGAATTTCCTTAATAAGTGATTCAATCGCTTAAGATATTCAACGTGAGCTACAAATTACTTTTTTAAACGCATTATTGGCGTTAGTACAGACTATAGATAAATTTAATTGTTTTACAATTTTAGATTACGCTTATCTGTTCATTAGTGTAATGACTGTGCACTATTTTACAAGTAAAAGAAGTCAGAATCACCACCTGAATCAGTATGATTTTGATTGATTAATTTTAAAGAGAAGATTTTGTTAAAAAATGGAATACAGATAGATAATGGGAATTTATAACGAAAAAAATTACTTACTATGATCATTATTATTTATATTATATGTGAAAAAAGTATGAATTTTTAATGTAAAAAGCAACTTTTTCTGGGAAAATTATAGATTTTGACATTTGGAACTCGTAATAAAAATGCTCCACCTCCGTATACAAATTTGATAATGTTATAAAGCAATAAATCACCGCACACAAATAAAAAAGAAAATCAAATAAATAAAAAATAATTAAAGCGTAGAATTGTTATTTTCAGAACAGAGTTTGGAGTGACACACTTTTAAATGTTGCACCCAAATACATCTTTTCGGAAATGGATTTTCCGAAAAATTATACGTTTAAAATATTTAACACGGATCATTACTTATACCTTTAATAAATATTTTTATGAGCTTATACAGGCCACCTACTAATGATTATAAAAATAACTTATATCAATATAGAAATAAATTTAACCAAAATTATAAAAGATAACTTATAATACAATAAAATACAATAAAATACAAACAAAATCAATTGGAAAAATAAACAGTTTGGTTTATCATAAATAATATTTTTCATTCATTGAAAAATAATTTATTTACTCGGGTATAAAAAAAAAAAAACGAATGGACGATTCATAAATTCCATATATGTATATATTTCTATATATATATATACTCACAGATCACCTTAATTCGAGTTTGCGCGCGTAATGAGATATACAAATTTAAAATCTTGAATGCATAAAAATGACTCAAGCTCGAATGAAAATTATGCATTTCAAGTTTTTATTTAGGATCATATGCTGCTTATGCAAGCTCGAGCTACAACGTTTTGAGCAGAATTTCAAATCTTGGTTTACGCCACTTATCGAATCAGTCTTTGTACATTAGAGATTGCAATATTAATATATCGAATGTATCTACCTTATTCCATCTTATTTATCCAAATGATTGCAATCGCTATATGCCTTTCAATAATGAAATTATTAATTTTATTCATTCATGTACCTATTTATATATTTAAACAAACGAATTGGCTATGAAGGAAAAATATGACGTCGTTTATTTTTTTAAAATAAAAAATTTAGATGCAATAGACGAAACGTGAAAATTTGAGTTACATAATCAAATCAGTTATGCTTGTAACTTGCGAGATTTATTTTAAATGGTATATATATATATATATATATATATATATATATATATATTTCATTAGCCGACTGTGTGGTCTAAGGCACCGCGATATGTAAAATGGTAAAACATAAATGAGCTTTATAATAGACGAGATATTCAGCAATTCAAATTATACCATGAAGCACGACGTCATTCGGGGCAAGTGCAACGACTAATATAGATATAGTTTAACTTTTTTTAAAAAAAAAGGCAATAATAGTAGCTCGTAATTAAGTAGTAATCTTTGTCTACGAGTTTATAAGGCTGATTTCTTAATGGAAATAATAGAGTAGGCTCATATCTAATACTATAGTATTTTACATAAATCTTCGTTCTAACATATTCTTCAACACGTGTGTCTAATATTGTCCGTAAAGAATGATTAGGTCAGACCCTTGTATAAATATATATAAATCAAAATACTTTTGAAAATAATATATATTTTATTGTAGGAATATTTCAAATATTCCATTACATAATACCGGACATAAAAGATTAATGCCTATATACATTTCACGGATTCCTTTACGATTATAAATCAATCATAAAAAACTGGGTAATTTCAAGGTCTTTAATTCAACTCTCTTAGATCTACCCGTAGGAGACTATTTATATTAATGTATAGCTTAACTTCCACATAAATGGTTGCCTAGTGTTTTAGTATAATTATTGTATTTAAAAACAAAGTTATTATTAGATAATTATTAATAAATATATTGATCTATAATAGTGAATATCAATTCTCTGGTTATAACAAATATAACGATACCACTCAAGAACTTAAGACCACATTATTAAAGGAAATTTACATACAAAAATTTATATATGATTTCATCAATATTGTATTCATTTCTATAAGAAAATTTTATTAGATTTGATCAGATTCAGAAGAATTGACTAAAGATTTTGACTTCGACCCCCGGGTCAGTTTCGGAGCTCGTTTGAACATACATACTATCGAGTTTTTGAAATAGAAATTCCTCTTTTTCATTTCGAATTTGAAAAGGCCGGAAAATTCTAGATTTAGTTAGGGAATCATATATATGATCCATTGATCGTTAAAGATTACTTTTTTCAAAGTTATGAGATCTTTCATCTTACTTTTTTTGCAATTCATTGATACCTAAAAGATTTCAAGGAGACAAGGTTTGGCGAAAAATTTTTAAATAAATGCTTTTCCATTTCCTAGGAGACATATTATCAAAACTATTCATTAAACCGTAGTCATTTTTATAAGGTAATCTATAAATTAAATTTAAACAAAAAAAAATCAATAAAACTCTCATAATAAGATTCTCATTAACTTACAAGATAAATGAATCCCACATCTGATAAACTGTCTAACTGTATATATTTCCATTTTTTTCTAATTTGTGATTGAAATAATAGTTCATATTTCAAGCACATACTTTGATCTTTAAATGACCTTAAAAAGTTCTCACGAGATGAAAATCCAGATTATCAGTTAATTCTTGCAGAAAAATCCTTTAAAACTTATGTGTAAACCATGTTCTCGAACAATATGGTTCTGGGAAATTATTTAAGAGCACTATAGCTTTTATTATATCTAATATATTCCAGTATATATTTTTATAGTTTGAAATGAAATTTTTTAAAATATGTTATTAAAAATATATATTAACATATGTTTAAAATTATGCGTACCTATTTACATTCCATAAAGGAATGAATGATAGTATGTAGTCCAAAAATAGAGTTTTACAAGATATGTCATTTAGAATTAGGCAACGTTTTTTTTATCAATGATTACGATGCACTATAAAATACTAGTATATATTAGATATTCTATAGGATAAGTCGCACGTTGTTCTCAGATCAACTAATACACAAAACAAATGGCTTACTAGATACCGATAGAACCTCTGTAAGATTACTCAAAATCAAATGGCTTTAACATTCCACGTTTATTATATTCGCAGGCGATCGAATCAGCAGCGTCAAAATCAGTTTTCGCTCTATGGTGTACGAAGATGCTCTCACGATCCTGAGCTACGCCTCGCCCTACGACGTCGAGCTCGAGGTCGAGAGCGGCGGTAGCATCAGCTTCAAACCTTCAACTTTGCTAAAGAAAAGCGTGAGCCCGAGTCCCTCGCACATCTGCCATCCGCTCTACCGTAGCCAGTCGATCCCCGACTTCTCCCAGCATTCGGGAAGTCGAAAGAACGCAACCACGAGGCGTCTCTTTGTCGCCGATCCGAACGACTCGACCTATTCCAACTACTCGACGATGAATTCGACCCTGAAATCCTCGAAATCCACCCCGGGCAATCAGAACCACGAGAAGAGGCACGAAGACAAAGCCGTTAATCATCACTATGGTCAGCAACAGCAGCAACAGCAGCAGCAACAGCCTAAGTTCGGCATCAAAGTGTTGCCTGCACTGGACGGAACGGTTCACCGAGTAGAAAATCAGAACGAGCACAACACGAATCTAGAGAGGCGACATTCGAAGAAACTCGAGTTTGCCGAACAACGGCATTCGGGTAACGGCTCCTACATCGGAGTTGCGGACGAAACCGCCAAGCACTTTAACAATAATCGGGTTAGCCAGGATTTACAGCGGGCCAGCTTTAATCCGATCGGAAGCGTGAAGAAGATCGTTCATGTGATGGATGGAGCTGGCTTTGACGTCACTGATCAACCTACTGAATTGTCTAATGTATGTTTATTATTATACTCATTTATAACATGAACATAAAATTCAAGTTAAATATTTACCTTTTTCATATTGAGCCTACAATTGAGCATTATTATCTTAACATATTCAATTCTCTATTAATTTTGCAAACTTTTAGAAGTGTATAAATCAAAGCTGAATTTTAAATAGTCATTATTCATCAAATTTCATTACGGTATTTTATATATTTACTTAAATATTTGTTCTGTCAAATCATTATACACAAAACCATCAACATATTTGAATTATAATAAGCACTTTATACTTATTATTTATTGAAATTTCAGAAAAAAGACGATGTGGCAGAAATTATTATACCATCAGATGTTCCGACTGAAGTTCATAATGCAGCGATGGCTGCTAGAAGGAATCGCAAGAGTTCTGGAACGGAACCACTGTCAGATCAAAAAATTCCGCATAAACCTTCAGATTTAGAACCTTCGGAGGAAATCGTAGACAATGAAAGTAAGAGTCCTCAGAAAGGTAAAAGAAAGGCACCAGCGCCTCCATCGACCTTAGCTTTGAACGAGACTATTAACGATGATAAAACATCCGAAAACGAAAAAACAATCGATAACATTACTGATTACGATGATCTCGATCAAACGACCACAGATTCAATATCTGATGAAACACCCGCAAAAAAGGTAATTAACATGTGAAAATAATAAATTTAAAATAAAATATTTCCATTGCAGTATTAGTTATTATTTGTTAAAATAGTTTAAGTAAATTTAATATTCTTTGACTTTAGGAAGTAGAAGAAGAATCAAATGATAAAGTAATTACAGAACCGAAGATACTACAAGAACGTTCTAAACGCATGACGAGTAACCGCAAAATTTCCGAATCCGATACGGATAGCGAAATTCCAAACAGCTTTACTACTATAGAATTAAATCCAGCTGACATTACAGTTCACCATACCCCAGTGCCGGAAGACAAGGCCAACGATGATGAAGACGATGAGGCCGATGACGTGTATCGTAAAGCTGCTAGTTTAGGTGACTTATCTAAGTATGAAAACAAGGTTGCCGCTACGACTCTGGAACGAGCGCAGAGTTTAGATATGACGGATACGGGATCAAAGAAACGCAAAGCCCCGATGCCACCACCCGAAGATATAAACGAATCAACTGAGGATCTAACGAAGCTCGATCAAATTGGCACCTTTGATTGTCGCAAGCTGAAGAAATCGAACAAATGGGGAACCTTGGAAGACGCAATCTGGAGTGGATCCGAATCCGAGACCTTGGAAAATAAAACATCCAGAACCAGAAAAAAGAGCGATGGCAGTAGTGGTGGTACCCTCGAACGTTCGAAGTCAAACGTGGAAACCAAAACGAATAAAGATGAAGCCTTGGATGAATCAACCTCCGAGCGTCTAAATGTCTCTGATGGAGCGCTAGAAACTAGTCTAGAATTGTACAATCTACCACTCAGTAAAAAACTCACTCAGGACTTTATCAAAGCGGAAAGACTATTCGATCCCGAAGAGGACAATGCACTGGCGAGAATCGTTAATGATGGCGAAGTTGTTAAATTACCTTCAGCCGAACAATTGGACTTTGAATTTCGTAAAGCGCATCCACTTCCAGAGGATGATGACGATTTGACCAAGGACTCTGAAGGTGAAAAAACGCCAGAAGTTGCGGATAGTTTTAAGAAAGCGATTAAGTATTTCGATATGCACGCGAAGAGCTCACCTAGCTTGCACGAAACAAAAGTGAGTTTTCCAGATCCACCGGAGGAACTTTATGCCGGTATGAAGGAAGTGATAGAGAAACCAATGTCGAAGGTGACGCTTAATTTCAGCTGCCCGGCTTGTGAACATCATCATGGCACTCATAGTGAAAACTGCAGTAAAACTAAAAAAGGGGACAATGATATTTCGTATCATCAGACCATAAAAGTTGAAAACTCTCAAAGGGAACTAAAAAAGGCGGAAGAGCCTCCGGTCAATCGTGTAACGCATTCCGACAAATTCGAAACTCACTTTGCCAAGCCGATCCTAAACATTCCTGAGACCGTTTTTAAGAACAACGCGGAGGACGACGAAGACGAGAAGACATACGAATTTGAATCGGCGGTAACGGTTAACAGCAAAAATCTGTCGGCGTCTCCTGTCGCGGACAAGCACAACGTGAGCAACGTGAGCGTCTCGAGCGGGGAGAATAGTGAGGATAGCGGCCTCGTTCACGAATCCATCGAGTTTAATCCTGCTCCGATCAAAACTGCTTCCAGTCAGGAGATCCATCCGAAGATGACCTATATCACGGAGATCAAAGTCTCGCCCTCGAGTAACGAGAACGCCAGCCTCGAGGAGGACGAAAACGCGATCAGCGACAACGAGGAGATAGTATCGATAATGCAGAACTCGAAGAAAGGGTCCGATGCCGCTCCCTCGTCCTTGGTGACGACGTTAAACGTCACCGCGAACGGGAAGCTGCCGGCCGGCAAGAAGCCGCCGGTGCCGCCGAGGCGTTCCGACGCTGCTGCGAGATTCGTGTCCAGGAGCAGCATGACGCCCGAAAAGCAGGTGGTCTACGTTTCGGAGTACAAGTCCCCGTTGGCCAAGGAACCGGAAGTCGTGTCCGGTAGAAAGTTCGAGGAGTGGGTGTTCTTCGACGACAAGTTGCAAGGATCGTAAAGCGCAAGTGCGCTTATCCTAAGCCTCGTGTCACTGAGTGAAGCGATTTCGTCACAGTCAGCGTCAAGTATTGTGGTTCTGCCGTCCTCGAATGATATATAGTATAACGATTCTGAAATGACAAAAAAAGCACGAAGATTGCTTTAACGAACAATGATTGTCAATACAAAATAATATTTTCGGATTTATACAGTAAAACGCTTAGAACAAAGACGATTAGATGGCATTCATTTAGATATAACTTCCATGACTTGTAAAAGAAGTAATGAGCTTCTATACGAGTAAAAATCTGCAATATTTTAGTTTTACATTCGCCGTGTAAATTGCGATAATATGATATTCTAAAATTGCTGTCCATTTATGGGGATGATCTCAAAGTCAAATTTTACAGATCGAGTCCAAAGAGTTCTGTTTCAAATTTACTATTCGTAAATATATTATCTTATAATAAAATGTTTAATTTATAAACATTTTTGGATTGATGACTATTCTAGATTCGTGTAATGATTCAAGGAAATTAATTAAATAGTATCAAATTGAAAAGATTTCGAGCATGGTCTACTTTCATTCGAAATAGTCCATTTTTGAAACGTTTTCATTTTTACAAGGATTAATTAATTTGGTTAAAACTTTGCACTGATATAGAAAATTCGTTTAAAAGGCAATTGTTAATTAAAAATGAAAATGCTTCAATATTAAAAAAAATTTATAATATATTTTAGACGTAGAACTTTTTACTCGATCGGTAAAAAGTTACATTGATATCCCTTTACATAGATGTGCGAATTCTTGTGTTTGAAAATGAAACATAACAAGATTTTTAAAATTTTTTTCGTAGGATTCAAAAACTGCGCCATGAGCTAAATTGTACAGCTGTGGATAAATGCATTCGTAATTTTTTGATACATTACGGGTGTATATGAAACGCGGAGATAGCTGGTATATTAATTTTCGTATTATATAATTCAAAAATTTGCGTCACAAATACAAAATGCGATATCATGTAAAATTAAGAACAATTGTATAGAATATAAGTTATAAAACAATAATACAACGCAAAATGTATATATAAATTGAGAAAAAAGGTATAGAATCTCTGTTCCAACGGTATAGAGCTTGCACATTTTGTAATTCAGCACGTTCCAGATACACATAATGCGAATAATATAGACCATTGTCGCTTATTTTTACTATATATTTTATAATAATTATGACTAAGTATATGGCGTAGCGTTGCTCAAAAGTTTGCTTAATCGGATCAGTACGTTAATTACCCGTGCCATAGATTGTGAGGAACTGTTCGAATAAGAACGCTTTTCTACTAATGAAAAAGTATGCCAATGTGTTTTTTTTTTCTTCTTTTTTTTCCTTTTTTAAACAAGAAGGCGAGAGGAAACGAGTGTGAAAAAACTTAAGTGTATAAAATAAACAACACGTGTGAAAGCGAAATTTTTGTATATAAAGGCCAGTGCGTTTATCTGCATGAGAATGATTATTATACATTTTTAGAAATTTTTTTTATTTAAAAGTTATAACGTAAAGTATTTGAGGTTTTTGAGTTTTTTTTTAATTTTGCAAAACTTTTAAAAATTTTCATGTGCATAAATAAATAAGTAAATAAATGGATGAATGAGAGCTATGTCTTTTCGTAATGAAATAAGTGGTTATATGTAATAACAAATAATAGAAGACTAACAATCGTAAATTCATTAATAAAGTGACAATAAGCAATTAGTCATAAATATCTTAGCTATCTATGTCATCTGCTTATAGTATAATTCAATGTGAAGATAATTTTAGATACATCAGAGTCTGAAAGTTGTAAATGAAAAGTAATAAGCATTTTATTACAAGCCACTCTTTCATTAAGTAATTTATAGTCTTAATTGTTATGCGAGTAATTTGTTGGAATAATTTTTATCAATTTTACTAAGATATTATATAGATGTATCTGTAAAAATAAATATATATAAAATACAAAATTACATTGAAACACATCACGTAATATTGAATGAAAAATGCAATAAAATATTTTATTAAAAAAAATAGTTCTTGTAATTAGTTTAAGATTCATTTTACTGATTTATCAATTGTTAAATAATATAGTTAATAAAAATAAAAATGTTGACTTTATGTGTCAGCACTAAAATCATTGTAACATTTAACAATACTTTTGTAAATGAAGTTATTTTTTTCACATCATATTGTGTATGTCCTTTCAATTGTTGGTGTATATGTTATTTTTTAAAGGTTGGTGCCACAAATATATTTTTATATTTGATGTACTTCTGTAACGTTCAATAAAAATCACAGTGCTTTTATTAAAAAAGCATGCTGATATGAAAAAATTAATAATTCAAAATATAATATACCTGACTTGTTATGGCCAATATTATACTATTTTATAATTTAGAATTGATTCCGATACATATAAAATTATATACTATTGAAAGACACTTGTTTATGTATCAAGCAAATAAAATCATATTGTTTACCATAACGAAATACTTATATAATACCTCGTTCGATTCTTCACAATTTCACCTACTACCTTTATTCGTTTCACCATTCATTCATAATTTGCAGAAAAGGCAAAGTCAAATAATAAGATTGAATTTATAATCTCAAAAATATGATTTCAAAATATTTTTAATAAATTATTTTTTTATGTTATAAAACCACTTGCATAACTATTTTACTGTTATATTCTCAGAAATATTAATAATATGAAAAACTTTTATCATTATTAAAATTATATATTTGATAAATATTTATATGTAATACATGATTCTTATACATTTAAAAGAAAAGTACCTATGCAAAACTTCATCGTTAACAACACTAAAAGATGACTGCATAGAAAAATAAATTTATATTACATTTTGTTTATAAATTTACAGATTCAATGTTACCAACGTTGCTATAATTATTTAAAATTTGGTTATTGAAAAAAATTCCTATTGCTCTTCTACAGAAATTAAGATATTAGGATTACTAAGAATTCAAAAAAATTAATGTATTTAAAAAAAAAAACTGAATATTTCTTAGGTCCAAATTTATAGTTAAGGCTCACATTTTGAGATTTTTGTGACAGCTATCTACTTGACAGTGATTTGAGCTGTCATGTTTAAGTTAATCTCAAACCTCTAAACTCAACTATAGATTCAAACATTATAATTTTATAACCTATATATTTACTATATATGTATTTTGAAATTCTGATAACTTTTCGACTTAATTTATTATACAAAAAGAATGATATTATGTAGCCGATTGCCTGTAGTTTTTCGTACTCATCAGCTTTTTACCGCACATAGCACAAATAGCTTTTTTATATGCACAAGACTGGCAATAATGAGATCCAGCCTGATGAACTTTTTGACGGCATATTCTGCATGCTTCAAATTTTGCAGTATAGGGATTAAATCTAGCTTTACCTCCTGATAAAGCTTTGTTTTCTCCAACTTTGCGTCCTCCACTTTCTACCGTATTTCTAGCACCAGTTTTCCATGGATCTGGAGTAATAACTCGACTGAGTTTTTGCTCACACTTGTCACAAACCATTTTCAATGAATCTATAAAAAAGTTATTATATTAATTTTAAATTCATTTTGTCGAAGTATTTTTTATATTCAAGCCTATTAATATGACCTACAAATTCTATGTTTCTCCACAGAAGAATAAATTAATACTATTGATCTTCCCCCTCTATCTTATATGTATATCGCCTATATACAAAATTCTCTACTATTTTCCAATGTTTAAATCGCCTTGTCACTTCCAAAATGTTTTCTAATCTCAGTAATAGTTTTTATATAGTTACAGTATACTCAATTATAGTATGTTTCCTAATAATATAATGATGATCCAGATTGAAAATTTTCTTTCAATTAATTTTTGTCAATTAAAACCACCAATTTCAAAAGCGTACTTTTTCTTCCATATTGAATCGTTTCCTATAATTATAATATTCATTGTTCAGAGTAATTGGCATTTTTAATATCTAAATATATAAAAAATCATATAAAGAGACAAAGGATACTGACCAGCACTATATGCTAAAATAAATCTATTAAATGCATTCAATAAGTAATTGTACTAATATGTTATCTTTATATTGTATGCTGATGATTTAATCCATTAATATTCTGATTTTACTTTATAAGTATGCTTCTGCAATATCTAGTTCAGTTTTCAAATAAACTATTTATCAATCTAATAAACACGTACAATAATAAATATTTACATTAGTTTTGATGGAAACTAAAGTGAAACATTGTGAGAGTGAGAGTCGTAAGCGTAATATAATTATCTCTGTATAGAATGCCAACAAACCTGTGCATTCGTGAAGTCTAAAAATAAATTATGTTCTCCCTTCATGAGGTAGGCGGCGCCACGCTCTAACCTCTCGTAACCTTCTTATGTAGCGCGCCGCTTGCGCGAATTTCAAAATTTACGAATATATTGGCAAAGAAACGTCTACCACATATACGAGGGCGCCACTGAATGAAAACAAAAATGTCCAGAATGAGTGTACCATGAGTATACCAGATGATAGCATGATGTTACAGTGTTCAAATGGAGAGAACTGGTATTTTAATAAAAAAATATATGTTTATACTTAAAATATTTATTAAAGTGTTCTACTTTAGCAAATTAACAGAAAGAATAAATCTGTTATTATTGTTTTCTTTAAATTTTCATGAAATACATAATGTAATAAAAAAGGAATGAAGTAATAAAAAGGATTTTTCAAAAACAATTATTTCTCTTGATAATTATAATACATATATTTTACTTAGAAACTAGAAACATAGATTTTAATTTGTATTATTATTATTATTAGATCACATTTAATATTGTATTATTTTTATCCATTTCTTATGATCGTTCGTACACGGGACCGGGACGGTCGCCACAGGCCCCACGATTTGTAATAACACATAAATGAGTTCTGACTATAAAATTTATCAAAAATTTAAGATAGGACTAATTTCGCCTCAGTAATTCTCTTTTGAGTGACAAGTTTCATGTTACAAGGTAGGCGGTGCTCCGTTTTTAACTCTCTTGGCAAATTAGTTATTTAGTCAGCTTAAGTAAAGGTACTAAAAATCGCACTATTGGATAGAAAAAACGAAATTTTATCAAAAAATAATTCTATAAACAGTATTGATTTCGACGTTGTTTACAATATATTTACAATATCGATCGGGTTTGATTCTGTTGCTATCTTCGCTGGTAGGTCTGCTTCTTCATTATGTCGGATTCCAACGTGAGAGGGCATCCAGAATAATTTCATTGTTTTTCCGTTCGAAGTTTTTTGCTTAAATTTTATATATATGACTGTGATTTCTAGAATATAATTACTTAATTTTATATTTATTTTTGAAACTTGTAAAGCTTGTAAAGAACTAGAAGAATCCAAGAATACGAGAAAGTTTTTAAAACTTAATAGTTGTAAGATAATGAAATTGAACATGATATTATTTTAGCTAGGTGAGAATTGCATACATATTGTCTAAGCTGTTTTAAGGTAGTAAGTTTAGATCCAATTAACAAGACATTTGATGGTGTCGTCCGTCAATATTTTAACGTTATCCTAATGGTTGTGTTTTGAATGTTTTTCAACAATGTTTGATTAGATATGTTTCAGTAGACAATGATGGATGAATGAGACTTTTATATAAGATTGTATGAGTAAAAGGGCCAGCTTCCCATCAAGTTTTATATAGTAATTGAAGAATATTTAGTAATTTGGGTCAACTTTGTTATACTTATACTAACAAGTCCCAAATTTGATAAAGTTTATTCTACAATGCCAACGGCTTTTTGTATAATACTGTTTGTTCTGTTTTTTACTCTGAACTTGTAATATACGACAATATCATCTGTACAGATTGAGCAATTGAAATAATTTCATATCGTTAACAATATTTCTTTCATATACCAACAACAGTATGAACAGCCCATTGAGATACAGTGTTATTAACCATGCTATTAAGTTCTACCGTATATATAATCCATTCGTATGATATAAAATTACTCTACGAAAGAAGTCTTGTTGGGCAGCCAATTTTTTCCAGTTTAAGGATGAGGATTTAATTTTACATTTAGAAATGCGGATAAACCCTTTTCTCTTGCTCTTTCGATTCTCTAAATGCTTATACTATTTTTAATTTTAATATCACGAAATTATCGTTACATGATTACATGATGTCTTAGCCCGCCACGGCCCCTGGTCGCTCAACTTACCACCAGGTTCTTTTGGCAAGCACCAAAATACCTCAGAGCCCGTGCACCGATAATGACGACTTCGTTTGAGGCTTACTAGGGTGCACGAGGAGTTTTTGGTGAGGCTGCTGATCTTTAACGGAGGGCCGCGTAACCAGGATCAAGTCTCACCAGGAAATGAGAGGATGTTTTAGTGAAGCTGCTGGTCTTTAATCGAGCGCCACGCAACTAGGATCAAGCTTCACTAGGATACGGTCGGGATAGTAGAGCCTGATGGTCTTTAACGGAACGTTGCGGAAACATGATCACGACTCTACTACTCAGGATATTCAGATGGATGCAGAATTACTAGAGCTCTGGAATCAGCTTAGCTCTAGGGAGCTTCTTTCGGCTGTAAGGCAGAGAGAACACTGCTTTTGTGGCAGAAAACTCGCCCTTTTATACACGAAAAAGTAGTTAATCATTAGTGCCTTTACTGCATTCCGAGTTCGTTGGCGTGGGTGCGCGGGACATCATTTCCACACTGACTACCACGCGGCCGCGGTTCTTTCGCGGGTAAGTATATTACATATTCGGGCTCGTATTATTTTGATTCTGCGTGTTCGACTGCTAATCAGGATCATTGTCTGATTATTTAATTTCGACTTTAATTATTTGAATGAAAGTCTTGCGCGTATTATGTCGTATCGACTATACAGCCTGATACTCGCAGATTAATAGTTCAAATTCTCGGAGTCCAATTCTTAAATGTTCCAGGGAAGAATATTTCACAGCAAATTCTCTTCATTGATCCATGTTGTAATATATTTTAAAAAATTTGAAATAGATCCAAGAACATAGGTATCTTCGAGCTTTATTTAGTTTAAATTTAAAAGAAAATTTTCGGATTTCTCGAATTTCTGTCAATTCAATCTTAAAATATCGACCGAATAATATATTTTCAATCGATATTCAAAATATATGGTTCAGCTATTTGGGCTAAGGGATGCTCATTTATCGATTACACAAATAATTTGTCCAATTTATTCCAATTGTTCAATGTCCAGAATTTTAATAAGACTAAAAATGTATATTTGCGCATTTCCACTGATTGATTTGTGGATTGCACGTAATTCAGGATTTAACTCAAACATAAATGTTTTATTGGTCATTAATTATATAGATAATATATAGATATAATTAATATATAGATACTCTTATCAATTGATTATTCATATTTTATTTTTATCATTTCATTTTTCATAAAATTCGTATACATTAAATTTAATGTACAATATGTTGCAATATAAATTCAATCGAATATCGATGTCACACGGGCCACCTCATTGGATAAAGATTCCTCAATTTTTCACCTAATTCCTGGAATTCGTACTATTTTTCTTGCAACATACACAGTAACCACCTTTACATTCCCAACCTCTCTTAGAGCATGTATTTTGGCATATCGTCTTGTCATGCTGTGTTTGACATGCTCCTTCGTTTTTTGTCTCACAATTCAATTTCGCATCGAGACATACAACAAAAAGAACCAGCACGCACAGATACGCAACTACCTTCATGTTGAACAAAATACCGCTGCAATGGCGTAGGAAATCGTAGTTTTAGCGTGTTATAAAATTTTTGCAATAATCATTTTATTATTAAATAACAATAAACAACAACAATAACAACTTAATAATCATAAATATATTTGATTAAAACTTTTAATATAAATCACACCGATGATTACTTCTAGGCATGCACCTAAGCATAATGGTACTGCTGCATGAATTTTTGAAAACGATATTAATGGTATTGATAAATATTCGTTCCCGCAGTTTTTGGGTATGTGCACTTATAAAAAAAGCAAGAAAGGCCTTAAATATCTAAAAACTATACGAAAACACTTTGAAAATACTACGGAGTGTGGGAGGCCTAGGCGCATTTAATTCTATCTCTATATGTACGTGCATGTTTATCGATTTGAATAAGAATTTTTTTGATCTCGTAGTTTTTAGAACGGTTTCTATTAATGAACAGCCATTAAATTGCAAGCTATTAGAAATAAAAATTAAAAGCATAATATTTTTTGATGCAACAACTCTGCAACAATCCTATTCTGTATAGAAATTATAAATGTACAATTTGACAGAACTACCATCCAATTTAGTTTGGCATTGCGCAATATTCAAAGTATGCTCCTTATTGATAGATTTAATGGCGTTTTCAATGTTCATATGCAGTAGTCGGAAAAAAAATATTGCACTTTCTAATTCCAATTATATTATACTAGAAAAATTATTATAATTTCAAAACCAAAGTGTCATGGACAAAATCGCGCAAATCCTTATTACACGAAGTGTATGACAATTTTATTTTTAAATCAATAGAATGTAAATTAGATTAACTGATGCCGATCCGATGAAGTACAAAAAAAGAAGAAAGATTATATTTTCGATAACTAAAAAGCCTGAAATGTAATTCTTTCAAATTGTTTGGATTATAACTGTGTAAATTAATTTTTTTTATCTATTAAATATGTTAAATAATATTATACAATTTTATGAAAATTAATTGTTTTATTTTAGTAATTCCAAACTGCCTTAGAAATAAACGTCGTATTTTCTACTATTAAATCTAATTTTTATCAATTATTCAATTTTATTGACATGAATCACAAGATAGTTCTTTTTTTTTTATTATCTAGTAACTAATTTTTGGCTTATTAAAAATTGTTAGAGTTCCGCTAGGATTATTCTATAGTGCTTAAATAAAAAAAATTCTTTTTTTTTTTAAACGAATGTTTAACATTATAAAAGCTGCCAAATGCCAGTTTTTTCGCGGATAGATCAGAGACGATACAATATAGCGTATAATAAAAATCGAGAGTATCAAAGTTCTCGCCTTTCTTTACATGGACTTCTGATAAAGATACTGTACATTAATGTATACTTACTTTATTATTTAATCCTGAATTACAAGTTAATATAAAATCCAACGATATATTAACCATATGAGTTCTGGAAGAATGCAAAATCATATTAAAAAAGTTAAATAAAGAAATTCATAGTAGAAGAATAATAAGAAAAATTTATACTTGCCGAAGAATTCTGTATGAAAAATCCTGACTCGAATTAAGTCTATTTATACTATTTTGTATAATCCCAATATAATCATTTAACTGTTAATTAGTTAAGGTTTCCCCTTATTCGTCTATTATAATAGCAGTTTAAAAATAATTTTTCACTTTATGACAAAGTATGTCATTATTAATTTCCAAATTTGAAATTTACGAGTTAGCACAACGTTAAATTTTTGCAATTAATTTGCTTTATAGCCAGTGCTGTACCGAGGTCATGCACAAAATTTAGTAGGAGCCTATCTGTGTAAGTATTCTGTTTTCATTTGAATATGGATAATACATTATTATTTATGTTTTACATGATTATGAATTATTTACCATGGTTCACTTCAAGATTATTCATATAAAGCTTGATATCTGCAGAATCTATTATTACGTATTTACTATTATTTCAGAAGTCTGTCAATGGATTTATTTCCAGTAATTTATAAAACTATCACAGCAGCCACGCGACCTATTCCGTCGTCGGCATAGGTCATATGATGTATATCCGCAGGCATGACAGTCCCAGATTATTAAAAATAATATTTAATTATAATAAGTTATATTTCTTAACTATGTATTCATGGCAAAAAGTCAAAAAAATTTTCTGTAACAGGGGAGGTATGCAATATGCATATATGCACGTCTGATGGTCTTCTTGTTTCTGAGTCCAGCACTCGAAATATCTTTATTTTAATTCCAATAAATAAAACTTGTGGAGAAATTCGGCATTAAATAATTCTAATGTTATTAAAAATAAATCTCCTTTACCTTTTTATTTTAGTAACATTACGATTTTTTCTGAACAGGCACGAATAAGCAATGAAATTTATTTTTATCTTTTTTTATCTTTTTTGATATAAATAATATGTTTACTGACGATGTTTTAAATTCTAACTGCTTTAATTTAAAAATTTTTCCATAAATTAATTTAATAATATAATTTATATTCTGATTTTCGGATTCAAAACAATTCAACATTACATATCATACGTATAAAATCACACAAAAAAGGAAATTTTGATCGTTATAGTATAAAGTTCATATTTAAGAAAAAGGGCAGAGTCAAGCGAGTGAATATATAATCAATGTAATATATTTGTTTAACAGATAGAATCTCTTTATTGACAATAAAGTCAAAATATACATTTTAGGGTATTTGCTCCTCTCTGTGCATTTACAATTGATCTTTTCACCGAGACGGTGGCTAAACTTTTAAGTCATTGAAGGTTTCTTCCAGATTTTCACTAATAAATTTTACTAATCTTTTTGGTACACCAAAAGTTATAGATATATATTGTGAAAATAAGAAAAGCTCAACTCTATGACACGCTCTATAATGATTCCAATTCGATGTAACACATGTACGATGATCTGAAATCAGCGCTACATCATCATCTAATAATAAAGGATATACTTATCAACCGCTAGAACAGCCGAAAAGTCCAAATTGATAGCCTGGTGTATCATAAAATATATTAAGTCACTCTAACATAATAAGTAACTCCAAAAGTCGCCAAAATTCTGGAAGAATATCTGGCAGCTTAGGATGTTGGCCGTTTTTGTAATACTGATAAGATCTGTCGGATACGTTGACGGCGAGAACCCGATAATTTGGTTGTAGGAGATCGACGGTGCCAGTTGTGAACCTCTGTATCCGATTCGTTACCCACCAGAGCTGACCTTCTTGATCCATGGCAAAAGTGTCGGGCCACTGGTTCGTATTTCCGTTCTGGAAGACGATGCGTTGATGTTCTGAAATAGGCTCTTGTTCCAAAGTCCAGGAGGCCACGGCATTCTCGGTAAGCAACCCATAGTATAAAGTTCCATTTGAACTGATCATCATACCATCGGTTTGTGAAGACTTACGCCCAAGAGATCTGAAGTACTTGTTAATATTTGTTAATGGTGGCGTCTTTAACACAGAGGTTGGTACTGCAAACAGTTCGAAGCTGGATAGCGGAGTGAAGTAGACCATTCGATTACCTGAATCAGTTTACCATATTATTTTTTGAACATAAGTAATCGAACACATTATACAATTATATTTAATTATCATTGAACCTGTGTATAGGTTGACACTATTAAAAATTAATTTCATCTAGAGAATTTGATAAGTATAGTAAAGATTACATATTTTTTATAAAACTTATAACCATCTGAACTTTCTATTAAGACCTTCTAGTTAATCGCAATTCGTAATAGATGAGATCACCAGAAGTATATGAAGATCATTTCAAATGCTAACGTATTTACAACTATTATCAGTATATATCAAGTGCATATAAGATCATCATATTGTTTTAAAAAGATCATCTATTGTTAAAAAAATTTGGAGTTGATATATACAGAAGCTATTTTCGTTTTGAAGCTTTAAAGATAATGATTTTAATCTTAAGGATAGAGGACATTAGTGGTCCAAAAAATTGTGAAGATGAAAAATTTGGAAAATGAATACTATAACTACACTTACGGAAGGTGTCATATGATTTGAAACCAAACAATTAAGGATGATGTTTTCTCATGCGCGAGCAAGTATTTTCACGGCCCAATAGATTACTTTACATCATTTTATGAATGGCCATAAAATGTGAATACAATAATATGATTCTGAGCATTAAAGATTGGAAGTCAGACAGACCATGATTTATTCTGAAAGCTACCATGGTTCTATAGATCTACTCTACATGGGTGGTTGTTTTCTAGTTTAAGCTGATCAAACCAAATGAAACTATCAGAGGCGGTAACTATCGATTACAATTAATCTATTTCATCCTAACAAAAAAGAGTAAAATTACCATTAAACGGTCATTACTAGATGATACCTTTGCTTAAAACACAACGCTAAGTCACATTTTGCAAAGCCCCTGAAATTATTCAATAAAGGTTTACAATTCATATAAGAATTCTTATGAAGCAATAAATGATAGAAGGTTTATTGCATTTTTCTAAATTTTCAGCGAGGATTATTATATTTCAGTACAATTGGAATTTTCACTGGCTCAATGAAATAAATTTCAGTGACAACAATGAAAAAAGCTTCGGCACATTTTTACGAAATTTCAGTCAATTATATTCAACAGTAAAGGTGAAAGAAACTATAGTCACTAAACTAGTTATGTATAATATTTTGAATGACACGTTCTTTACCGCACATATTTTAATTAAAGTAAACAGAGAACAACGAAAATTAAATTAATGTCTTAATATGCAAAACATTTATATTATGAAAAAAAAAATTTCTGTTCGTCAACACATTACATCTACTTTAGCTTAAGATAGTAAGGTTAAGTTTGGCACTACTATTTTGATCCTCACTACCTCCCTTGATTTTCAAAATCATTCATCTGCTAATTAATAATATTGCGCGACATTTGCACTGCCATACCTTCTGTGGAAGCTGGCGAAAGAGCGATTCCGTCAATAGCAGCTACAATATCAAATACCGTCCCGTTCACGGAGAAGCTGGACGCTTCATTCTTTGGCTTCATGAACTCATGGTTGATCTTCCACGACACTCTGTTCTTCAACGAAAACACGATGATCCCGGGAAGCTCCTTGTCCACGTCGGTGATGTAAGCCCAACCCCCGTCCTCGTGATCCAGCACTATGTCGTTGATGAAAACCGTCTCCTTGCGCGCCACCTCTCTGGGGAACACGTGCTCCAGTATCACCTGGCCTCCCATCTCGAGATCCAAAATCACCAGGCGTGGCGGACACTTCGTCCTTGGCTCCTTGGTCGAGAACTCGGTGCGACCATTGTCCAGAACCCACATCCTGCCGAGCGGATCGATCTCCATGCTCTGCACGTACTGGAAGGCCCGGCAGTCGTCCAGTGTCTGCATCTTCCAAGAGGGAAAAGGGCGCAGGAGGGGCGACAAAGCGCCGTCGGCGGCGGTTGCGTTCGCCGGAATCGTGGCCAGGGTTGCGGGGACGCCATTCTGCCAGCGGGGCAGCGTCAGGTAGACGTCGTTCTTCCACACCTTGATGCCAGTTATTATGTTGTTGATCGGTCGATAGGAGCCATTTTGTATAGCTCTCTCGTAATCCCCGGGCGAAGGCCAGGTGAAGTTTAATGAATTCCACTGAAATCTGACTGCAGTGTCCGATCGGCATAGGCAGGCGCCCGCCAGAATGAGAACGGACAATCTGTTACAAATTCATTAACAATATTTCAACATTTTAAAAGTCTGAGCATGTCTAATGATTTATCTATATCTTCTAGGAAAGCTTTAATGTACCATTGTTCCTCATCGGCTAGAAATTACGATTACGTGCTAACGATTAAACCAAAATGGCAGCCATGGGAATACATATAGTAGAGTGTTCATACAGAGAGAACTGATACTTTAATTAAACAATTGGTTATTCTATTCAAATTATTTGTTAGTGTTTTACTCTATTTTATAATCCCACAACATATTTAAAAGGAAGAATAAATGTGATATAATTGTTTTCACTGCATTTTAATTAAACGCATAATGTAATAATAAATGAAATTAAATTAAAAAAAATTCCCTTAACAATTATAATACATGTATTTTGTTTATAGAAATATAACTATCATTCTAGTGATAAACGACTGTTTTCTTATCGTATTTAAATTTTATGACCTTGATCAACTGCTTATGATTGTTCGCCATTTCAATCTCATAAAATAAATTAAACCATGGAATTTTAGTAGCTTCAGGTTATGTAATTCAATGAAATCTTGAATTAATATTAAAAGTTCTGTAAAAAGTGTAGTTCTTCATAGCAATCTTTCCTTGTAAAGACTTTTCGATGATGTGGAGAAAATTCCATAATAAATGACATATACTATCACAGTTTGTGCAGGTTTCGTCACAGTTTCTGCATTGTGTCGCCTCGGCTTGCTCGGAATTTATTGAAAGTAGAGCTTGGACAACGAAGGATAAATAAAAAGAAAGGAAAAATTATAAGAAGTCGAACGCGCTGATCGATCAATCCATAGATATATATTCCATTTGAAAAAAATTTGAAGGTTCAACTTTTAAATATTTTCGTTTTGTTAAATAAAGGTATTTATTTGTTAAAATAAAAGACAATTTATAACCCTTATTCATCTTTTTTTTTAATTTTTTATTAGTTCTATTTAGAATTTACTTATTTATTTATTAGTTTTGATGCCTAAACACGGAAAGTAAACAACTGGATGCTGCATTATTTACAGTAAAATAATTGTTTTTCTTATATTTTTTTAAACATTTACTTTGTGCTTATATACGTAATAATACGTATATAATATGTAATCTATAATATGGGTACGCAGTATGTCGTAAACAAAAATAGTACGTTACGACGCAAGGCCGATAAGTGATTCATTATGGGAAAGCATGAAGTTAGAGTTGGCTAAAATCACGCCATTCGATGAAGCACTTATAGTCCGCGTATCGTATATGATTTTTATAGTATGAGTAACATAAATTCGCCACTCTATGATAAATATCTAAGGGTGTCCAAAAATTCAGAAGGGTTGAAAAAATATGTCAATTTGAAATTTGCCGTTGGGTATAAGGAGCTGGGATTCATTTAATTAAGTGAATAATAATAATAATAATAATAATAATAATAATAATAATAATAATAATAACAATTCTTAATATAATAATGAACCCTCAATAATAAAACTATTGACTTTCCCATATAAGGGATAGCCAAAACTAAGTTTGTAATTACAGTCGCTTCTCAAAATGACATGACATCAAGGTAAAACATAGCCTATAAATGCAGCTACTATTGTTATTTAAAAAATGACCTCCTATTATCCATGTTTTAATGCATAAAAGAAAGATTGGTTAATATTCCGTTCCATAGTAAAAAATATAAACCATAATTCAAATATTGTATAATATGAATAACTCATCAAATAACTAAACAATAGAATAATCAATATTATTAAAATAATGGAATGATAAGAAAATTCCAGTAATTAATTTAATAAACACTGTCCTAGTAAAGATCCCAGATTTCATCACACTAAGACGTTTAAAGGCGTAGATAATCATACTAAAGAAGAGTATAGAACATTGAATAGCTTATTCGACTTCATTAAAAATATTTTCATTCAATTAATTTTTCTGAAAAATATTTTTTATTAATAATTATTGTTACATATATAGTCATTATGATTAATATAAAAATGATTGAAATTAAAATTGTCAAATTTTTGTCACAATTTAGAAAGTCTAAAAATCTTTAAAACACAATGTTTTATATTAGACTAATTATAAACAACATAATTATTAAAATTTTAATTGATGAATTTATTAAAAAATTTAATTTTATTTTTGAGACTGTATTATCTCTATTCTTCTTAATTTTGAAAAGTATAAAAATAAAATTACTAAACCTCTAATTATTATGAACAAAAATAATATATGATAGAAATCTTATAGAATGAAATATCCACATATTTAAGAAAGTTAAAATAATAAATAATATCAATAAAGTTCTTATAATTGAAGGATGCAAAATGTTTCTCTTTATAGGTGTGAATATATATAAAATATTAATTAAAAGTAAAATTAGTAAGATTAAAAATATTTTTTTCACATTAAAAATAGTTTATTTGAACATATTAATAGTTTTTCATCAATTTATTAATTCTTAGATGTACACTACTATATTGTCTATTCGAAATGGCACGTATGCCTCTGAATTAACGGTGCATTAACGGTTCATAATAGATTACTTATTATTTTAATTTAATTTTAAAATTACACCTTATGGACGCTTTAGCGGCGAATTTAGGGTACGGAGTACTTACTATAAAATCAAACGAATGAAGACAGTGATTTTTAAGATTCCTCGATAAATTCCATTTTTCATTTATACGAAATTCACTGTACAATATAGCATAGAATAATCGGATTAAAAAATTGATTTTATATTTTTGAGAAAAGAATCAGATTGTAATAAAAAATTTTGGAAATGAATTAGATAAAATAACTTGCAAAATCACTTGACATTCATTTCGTACGAGCTCGTCAGATTTTAAAGTAGCTTCAATAATTAAAATTTTTTTCATGTTCTTTCATTAAATAATCTAAAAATCGTAAATATACATAATATTATTGTGGCAAATAATATTTAAATTTGAAATAAGTTATTATTAAAAAATTTCTTTAATTAAATTTGTAAATAATTATTTGTTGTATAGTATTTTATAATAAAAAGACGTTTTTTTTCAAAAAGTAAAGTAGAATGTAAATTATAGTAAATTATACACTACACCATGATTATCAGATTTCCTTCATCTGTTCTTTTAATGTCAATGCTTGTTAAAATTTCTTCTTCATATAAATACACAAGAAACCAATAAAATAACATAATAAAAGAAAGAAATTTCTAAAATGTGTAGTAAATAAGCAAGTTGGCAAATATCTCATCACGTCTTGCCTCTTATCTTTAATAATCAATTATCAGAATTATTGATTCTTATAACTTTGAAAACGGATCGACCAAAGTATTTTTGATGTCCGACATTCGTAAAAAAAATTGAATTTATATAATAACAAGTACTAAAAAATCAGATATCTCGTGACTTATTATACTTCAACAATTTCAAAGAGACACTATATGTACATAATAATTAATTAAACACATTTTTCGTATTTACGCACTTGAACATTATCGTTAATATCTGGACGTCGGTTGCTTCAGTTCTTACAATCCAAAAGATTTGATGCGAACTAACAAATATTCTCCAGTCTACACACGGATTTAGAAAGCTCGAGCGCCAATGGCAATGCCATAAAAGACTAATACACCTATACATACGCGTATGGACATCGCAGCTTTGAAATAATTATCATTTAACGATGGAAAACACGTGCGAGGAAAACACATATTCAGGTCATGTGTGTTATCCAATTATATCCGCAAGCAAAAAAGAAGAAGAAGAAGAAGAAGAAGAATAAGGAGAAGAAGAAAAATCTTAAATAAATCATTTATTTTTATCACTTGCATTTGTGGTCGCATTTGAAATTATTATTGTTCTTTTGTTGGAGGATAGGCGGATGAAAAACAAAGCAATTCAGTTTCAATAATAAAAGTTCAGATCAGAGTAAAGAGACTGGACTATGGAAAACTTAAAGAATCGTGTAAATAAATATAATGAGGAAATAAGCCGGATGAGTTTTTATACGAAATATTAGACTTATATTTAGAAAATTAGTCTCATTCGCGTTAAGGTTGATTTTCTATAATGCGCGAAAGCTCAAATTATAGCTGTTTAATTTACTACGGTAAAAAAAAGGAACTATTTTCCGAATGGCAATTATTAGAGTAAAAATACATTATCTCCGACTTTTGCTTTAGAAACTAGGCTCTGAATTTTATACTTATTATCAATTTTTTAATCGGCCTATAATAATACTATGTTTATTTTTTTTTTTAATGCAGATATAAATTTAACCGATACTAACAAATATTGTGAAACGAATAAAAAATGAATAAATTTAAAAAAAGTTGTGTATGCAAATTACCATTTTGGAAATTAATCTATTTTAGAAATGTCACAGTTTTTTTATTAATTTATTACTCAAACGATTGACCTATTTAAAATATATTGCATTTCGATTCGTGATCAACTTCTAATACTTTCTCTACGTAATTGTATATAATAGAAAAATTAACGAATGTTTTAGCTTACTTCTTAATTGTCATGAACTATAAATATATTTTTAAAATGTCTGTCTTACGAATAAAAACGTTAAATAATAATAGCTGGGGAAAAAATTTATTGTTTATTTAGGATAATTTATAGCGTGATAAAATAACTTTTCAAAAGGCGATGACAATGAAAAATTTACTTAAATCAATGCTTTTTCAAGTTTTAGTCACCAGTTTAAAAGAATTATGTTTTTCTTTTAAATAAATTTTATTTGAAAATATTTACGAATCGACGACAAAATAATAATAAAGATAACAATTTTATTGTATGTTTCAGTTGAACACTTCTTTTTCGAGTATTTTTATACTTTGCTTATTTATTCAAACTGTATTATCAGACTGTATATATTCGTACTTTTTTACACATTTAATTTTGTAATAGTTTGGAAATAACAGTGATAATTACATGGTAATATATATATATATATATATATATATATATATATATATATATATATATGTATGGGATGTAAGTATACTATATAATTAATTTCATTTTTGTAAGTACTTTGTATATTAGTATTATAAATATTTGTTCTTTGTTTTACTTTTTTGGACACTTTTTTTGGACTGATTGGCACACATTTTTAAATATTAAAAGCAATACTTTCTTGCTAATACCAAAACAATACAAAGACAATCCTAAGAGTTATACAAGAACAAGAAAATTCCCAATTGGACAATAATTTTTCGATACCAAGACAATATTTTACTGAATTTCGTCTTGTCTTTGTATTGGTAAAGTAACAGTATATATAGATGGGTATATATCGATCATTTCTGCCAAAGAATCGATAAAGTTAAAACATACACGTGAATACGCCGATAACAATCCAAGCCAGCGTAATTTGATAAAATGGGAAAGGTTATTCACAGACAATTTTCATTATTAAATGTGAGAAAAAAGTAAGCGATGAAAACTAACATTAGAATCCTTGAATGTTTTACCATCATAACGAATTACCATACAATAGTCCTTCTGGCACCGTTCACAACGTACTGTGAAATCTCTGACTTCCGTAGAAATTGTTTTATGATTAATAATACGCGAATTCAACATGATTGCTATGCTTTTCCAATCAATGGGTCGGATTACTCGAACTGCAAATATCTCTGATCAACTTTTTAATTACATCATTAAGAAATTTTAATAGATGAATTATGTTTTCTTATGCTCTTAATTTTTTATTAAATCTTACTCAAAGAACCTCAAATACAAGCACCTGATAAAATATTGGAAAAATTCTATATTTTTATAAATTTATTTAATAAAGGTTCTATATTGAGTAATATAAAATAAGAAAGTTACATGCATTTAGATACTAAATGTGTGTGTGCCCCACCACCATGTTGTCAGTCACACCATCATGGTGCTAAAAGAGATTTAAATTCAGTTTGAGAATGAAACCACATTTTTTCATTCTTCCTATATCTAAATTGCCACGCTTATATACATAAAGTTGAAAGAGACGACATATGAAAAAAATCTTTCATTTGAAAATCGTAAATTTATGACCAACAAATGGAATTTCTAGATCAATGTGACTCAAAAATTAATAATATAAGAATTGAAAAAAAAATACCATAATTTATACATATATTGAGAGTAACAAATATAAAAAGTAATAATTCTTGCAGTTATTTATAACTTCGTTCGTCTTATGTCTCTATTCGCGTTCGACTCTATCGTCTGTGGTAAATAACAACGATGACGTGGAAATAGAAGACCAACACTTCCATGGGTTTCGAGCATGTACGATCTATTCAGAAATTTAGAATGAAGTTAAGTTTTCTATTTGGATTGCTTATGTTGAGCACTCACTTGCTATTCTCGGTTCAAGGTATAAAATATTTTATATCGAAAACAATGTTTTTATTAATATTATCAGATTGTCTAGTTCTCACAAAAGACAGATTATTAATAATTTACAAATATGAAAAATTACGTAATTTATTATTTATTTCAAGATTTAATTTTGTGATTAGCAAATGGATCAACAGGTAAAGTGCAAAAGTCAAATAACGAAGAAGAGCCAGGTACAGGAGCAGAATCAGGTACAACAAAAGTGCCAAGTATACCACAAAAGTCCAGTGAAGCACAAAAACCAGTCAAACTAACGATTCTTAGATCAGGTAAGCCAAATTCGACAAGACCAAAGTCATTATTGACTGAGTCACAAATCATTTTAAGGTCAATTTTACTTCCTCATGTAAAATCAGACAATTTTCCAATCAAAGAAGAAAAAGTGCAATATATTAAGGGAATGCCTAAAGATAACTTGTTCAAGATTGTAATATTACTAACTGTTAGTCATGTACTTGAGTGCAATACTACTAATAGATACTTCATTTATAACATTGCATTCTTTGCACAAAGTAGTGTATATCGCATTAAATAGTAATTCCGGCTCTCATCACACATTTAATTATTAATATAGCTCCAAGTAAACCGGATGCATCGCCAGGTACTGTACTGGAGACAGCAAATAGAAAAAGAAAGTCGTGTACAAAAAAACCGTCGAACGCGTCAGAAAAGCCAGCTGGACCACAGCAACACGATAAATCAAATCTTGTACAGAGAAAATCAAGTTCACCATCTGTCCAGTCAGCTACGCTTGAGCGTAAACGAAAAGGAACAGGCTCGTCAGGTCAGAAAAGGCAGTGTTATTATTTTAGTGGTATTATGTCAGCGTATTATATTATAGTGTTGAAGAATTACTCTCCAAATCTGTTATTCAGCCTTCAGTAACACTCTGTTTGAGCAGGACCACTTAATCAGACTTATGAAATCAATTTTTTTTTAATTTCATTTCATTGGAAACGCGTGGAATGTATTTTCGCATGTATATTCCTGTATGTGCTTCGTTTACATTTTCATCAATTCTTAATAATACTATTATTAGTGGAAGAAATGAAAAAACAATTCGTTTATACAAAATTAATATTAAAGTATTCAAAGAGATAAAGTTTTAAATGATAAGAAATTATTTAGCTCATACACTGTATTAGAAGTTTTGCTCTTTAGTAAATTTAACTTCAAAAAAGGATATAAGATACCAAATAATAAATTGCACCATTAACATTTTTTTCCAATTTTTTTCTGAAATATATTATTTAGGTTTCGATAAAAGATCTCATTATTAACATTAATTTATCGAAAGATCCGAGATAAAACCGGTCTACTACCATATATGTTTGACTCTTTGATAGTTAAAACCTATCTTTCTTCGTTCAACGTCTATATGTCATTCCGTCTTCATCATGCATAAAACTGTTTCGTATCGTTTTTCGAATAGCTGTAATAAATGAGGCTAAGGACGAAGAAGAGCCAGGCACGGGGGCAGAGTTTGGTACGGTAAAAGCCCCAGCTGGACCAAGCGAGCCAGCAGAATCCAGCCAGCAGTCATCAGAAAATAAAACTACATCGGCAGCTCCGAGTCGACCACCAGCTTGAGGCGAAACAACAACGCGAAACATATATATATATATATATATATATATATATATATATATATATATATATATATATTATTGGCCACAGCTTCAGCAGGTTCGATTTTAATAACTGTCTGCCCAAATCCATGGCAAGATTTACTATAAAAATCTTTTGATTAGGAAGAACATTTTTTCGAGCGATGCTGATGCGTCATGTAATTTTATACTTTATAAGGAATCTTCGTCTTTTCATGAAGCTTTCTCAAATGAATAAGTACAAATACATTTATATATTGCATACATTTTGAAAAATGAAAATGTTACATTGTAATGAAAACGAAACTTTCTAATATTTTTAATATGTTTAAATATACAGAGTGAAAAAATCTAAACATTCTTAATTATATATGGGGTATAAAGATAGAAAGATATGAATTGGACATTTTGAGAATCAATAGAAATAAATATGCCAAAATTTATTTATTCTCAATATATTGACAATCGATCTCAATTTAAAATTCCCTGCATAATTCCACTGTCAGTCCCGACTTTTAGCCTAATTTTCAACTTAATTTGTAATCAGTAGATCAAGTTACAAGTTGTAGTTCAAATGTACGCATTAACCCATACTAAACTTTTTTTGTTGACAATAATTCTGTAATTATAATAAGTGCTCGGGAAATTGCTGTAGACTGAAAGTAAGTTTTAGTTTGCCATTATATAAACCTTATATTCTTATTACTTATTCATTATTGCACAGAACTTGTGAAACTAATATAGGAAAAACTTACTATCCAAATATCTTTCGAATCTCATGATAAAATCTGTAAAGAGCAAAAACAGAAATGCTCTGTCATGCAAAATATTAAGATTGGAATAAAATAGAGTTCAATTCTATTTATTACAATACAGAATAGTACCAAAACTAAAACGCATTTAATTTAACAGTAAATAAAATGATGTTCTTCAATAAAAATCAATAATTATTATTACTCATCAATAATTAAAAGCAATAATGAAAATATGCTATTCATTATCTCCGTCCTAAAAAATTCTCTGCTATTGGCTCTTGTTCCAATGTCATTGTACTTACTTTTTTTTAACTGGTAGCAAACATATAACATTCTGATATGCTTTAAACAATAATTTTACCAACGTATTGTCATCAATAATAATTACAGGACGGCAAATGCAAGTCTAGAAAATATTTTTACCCAAAAGTTTCCTGATTTTGAAGCTATCGATTAATTGTATGTAAAAATGTGTAATAAAAAATGACGTAGTACTAATAAACACCTTAATTGTTTGAAATGTTAATAGATATGTTACGACAGTAGTCACTTTTTACAAGTATAACTTTTCGCTTAGAAACGGAGAGTAGAGAATATTATAAAATATTTTGCTGTGAGTATATTTTTTGTTCAACTAGTTTTATTTTTCTACCGATTGTAAGTATGATTATTATAGACAAATATTCTTTTCATTTTATTAATACATTTTTATTAAATAAAAATTCCCATACTTAAAAAGATTGTTTATCTAATTTTTAAAATTTTAATTTTTTTAAATTATTAATTATATTTATCGCATATCGAATTAGATAAATATTTACATTGTAATTTAAATTTTCATACAATTAAGTAACAAGAACGAATAGAAAGAACAGATCAAGTTTTCCTTGGTCACTGAGCTTGTATCACATATATTTCAAAATTCAAAATGAATTTAATCTTTATAATTTCATTGCTGGCTTCCATGGTCCATTCACTCAGCGCACAAGGTATTTACTTAAATTTTACCTATAAATCAAATTACTCTTCATAAGGGCTGTTTATAAATAATTCTCCAGTTTATAAGATAGGAGTCGGCTCTAATAAAAGTGAATGATGAGCTGCAGCGAAGAGAGAAAATCTAAAAGTCTGAGTACTACATAGCTTTTTCTTTATGTATTAATAGATGTTGAGTGATACACTCATAGCACTGGGCGAACAGAGGAGGAATTACAGTGAAATTCAATAAGTACCCGAAATAATCGAAATTTCTGCATATAGATTTCATCCGCAACCCACAAGCGCAAAACTTCAAATTCATGAGCCTCAAGCTCATAAACCAATTATTTCGAATATATCGATCAAGAAATTGATACTATAAGGTATCCATTCACAAATTCCATTGAGAGACTGCTAAATGGAGGCATTCATTATATCTTTGTTAGAAAAAAGAGTGACCGTGTGTCTAATAGCGTAATAGCGTTTATTGAATTAAAATTCTTATCCGTAGAAAGTACTTAGCCACCTGCTTTTTTTATAATGTTATTTTCCACTGCACTGGTTATGTATAACAAACCATAGTAAGCGAGTTATGTCCGAATCTTTTATATAATATCAACAAATTTCTGGAATACTGGAATAAATAATCTAAATTCTCCCTCCTCAATTATAACTGCTCCTTTCAATTCTCCAAACTTTGAGTAATCCATAACCTAAATTCCTAACACTTCTTTATAGCCCATATTTCATTAGTTCATCATATTGACATTCCTAATTAACTTTTATACTCGTTCTTCGTAAAACGCCTATGCGCTAATGCAAACTTAAATTAAAATTATATTTTCATTTTAATTTAAGTGTACAATATATTATATATAAAATACAATTTTTTAATTATTTATCTATTACTATCACACTTCGGTAAGAATCCAAGCAGAACCTTGAAGATCTATTGTCCATCCGTGCGAACCACGAGTTGTAAGGACAAATGTTCCTACCGTGGACTTCAGTTCTCCGGTCAGCGTACATGTGGCAGTCAGAAAGCTAGCCGTGTTACTATAACTTTTGACGAAACCTCTTCTCAAGCCACAACGATGGTTATTCGCGCTACCATCTCTATAATTCGACATGGAGCTGGGCGCCATCAACGTGGGCGAACTAGTTCAAGTGGACAGAATAGTCAATGGTACTACCATACAATTACTCACATTCTCAAATGGAGCACCAATCGGCTATTTCCACTCTTGTTTCGATGAGCGAAAACTGGGTCTAACGTCTGCCTCGCTGGCTGACATTGTACTAACGACGCAACAGACTATACACGAAAAATCTCAACTTGAAGAGACATTAGACAGCATGTTCTCTTGACGATCTCCTATAATTAAGAGCCATTAATCAACGTAGGACTCGACTTGACTTTTCGTTCGTGGATGGACTTCCTTTTTCATCTTCAACCGGGGACTTGCTGATGTACAATGTCTCACTTATAATAAGTACACCACTGATGCTAGAACTTCAAACGGTGATCATCCTTTGAATACACGTGTAAAATCAAAAATGTGTTATCATAAAGCGAAATTGTTATTCCTACAGCATTACTGACACGATGATTGTGATTTCCATACTATTAGAAACAGGGTAAGAGTACAAAACTACTCTAAGAACTGCAAATTAATATTACGTTTCGCATATTCTTTTAATTCAATTTAAGAACTATACTGATGTCGGAAATTTCTTTCATCTTAATGTACAATTTCATATACGTGAACTCTATATTAATAAATTCTAAATTTATTTTTAAAAAATATTCAATCACATTTTTTATAAATAAAAAAATACAATTTGTATGGTATTCGAGAATTTTTAAACATATTACGATGGAATACGTAAGAGAAGTGTGGGGGAGGGGAGGTTAAAACGACCAAAACGTTTATAGGCAGCCCTATATGAAAATTCAATAATAGAAGTTTATATAATATAAATTTTTTAAAGATGTCCAAAATGTTTAATAATTGTGATGCTCAAATGTAGGTGAGGTGCTGTTAATGGACTCCAAGCAATCTCAAGATACTCATTCGCAAATAGGACCATTAGTACTATGGGATCCTAAATTACCAAAAGACCCACATCGAAATGATGATCCATCTAAGTAAAGACATGAATATGAACGAGACTTAAAGTCAATTTTACTAAAACATTGTTCAAAATAAAGAATCTTTCACCTATAGCACTGTATTTTATTTCGTCAAATATCTCCGATTTTTTTCATAAAACACATACCATTAAGGTCCCTCGTTAGTAATATTTTTAAAAAGTATTTTTAAAAAATTTTTTTAATGATTCAATACTAATGAACTGACAATTTGATAATAAACTTACCGGTTATAACATGATACCTCAATTTTTTAGTATATCAGTTATTTATAAAGTTGCGTTTTATTCGTATTATAACATGTCCAACCGTAATATTTTAATGAAATACCTATTGGTAATATTCAAATAACGAAAATATTATTTAGTAATAATGATATTAACTTATAGGGTTGGCATTGAACGATATCAATAGAATATTTAGAAAGTAATCAATACACAGCTTGTTTATGAATATAATGTTCCATTTATTTATAAGAATTATTAATAAAATAACCCTGCTTTCAGATTAATCTGTAATAAGAATTAATATTAAATCAGATAACACGTCTCACAATCAAAAGGCTCATTCTCCAAATTTTTACCGTTAATGTCGGATTGAAATTATAGCAGAGAATTTCTTTAATAATAGCCTCACAAAGTTTCGTGTCAGTATTCTATATTTGAGTTCACACTGATGAGAGACCTTAAATATAATTTCTGTAGTAGTACCGATCGGAAACTAGTATTGCAAATGTATATCGAATGCAAGTTTAAAAATATTTTTACTGAAAAGTTTCCTTTTTTATAAAGCTATTGATTAATTTTATGTAGAAATATGTAATAAAAAGTAAAGTTGTACTGTTAAAGATAATATTTTTGGCATATTTCGAATTAATGTTGCTATAACTATATTTTTCAATTTGATCTTAATTGTTTACAATGTTTGTAGACATGTTACGACTGTAGTCACTTTTTTAAAAACATAACTTTTCGCTTACAGGTAGAGAGTAGAGAATATTATAAAATTTTAGCTTATAAGTTAAATATATTTTTTGTGCAACTAGTTTTGCAAATATTTTTTGTGCAACTAGTTTTATTTGTCTACAGACTGCAAATATAATTCTTATGACAAATATTATTTTCCTTTTATTAATAAATTTTTATTAAATAAAAATTACCATATCTAAAAAGATTGTTTATCTAAATTTTTCAAATTTTAGTTTTTTTAAATTATTAATTATATATATATGTCATGTCGAATTAGATAAATATTTATATTGTAATCTAAATTTTCATACAATTAAGCATCAAGAACGAATTTAAATAGCAGATCAAGATTTTCCTGGTCGCTTAGCTTGCATTACATATATTTCAAAATTCAAAATGAATTTAATCTTTATAATTTCATTGCTGGCTTCCATGGTCCATTCACTCAGCGCACAACAAGGTATTTACTTAAATTTTACCTACAAATCAAATTACTCTTCATAAGGGCTGTTTATAAACAATTTTCCAGTTTATAAGATATGGGTCGGGTTGAACAAAAGTGAACGATGAGCTACATAGAAGAGAGAAAATCTAAAAGTTTGACTAATACATAGCTTTTTCTTTATGTATAATATACTGGATGTTTAGAGATAGTCTCGTAGATAGGCGTGTATAGAAGGACTTACTGTGAAATTTAATAAATGGCCGAAAAAATCGAAATGTCTGCATGTACATTTCATCTCTAATCCAGGAGCGCCAAATTGTGTCCATTCGCAAATTTTCAAACCCCAACTAATACCATTTGAGAAACTGGCCTTTTAAGTTGAGAGGTTTTTGATTTTGTAGGTTACTTGATATTCGCGTATCCTTCTAATACTATAATAACCTTGTAGCGAACAGCCTCAGTCTAGGTCTAATTTAATTTAATTTCCCTGACTCTATCTATTCCATTTGTCACTGTTCAATACTTTTTCGATTTACATTTACTTCTCTTTACTCTCATGACATCTACAATATTGCTTGGTTGTCATTGGCTCTTGTTTCATTGTCATTAGCGAGTCGTTACTCATGTTCTACATTAATTATATTCTACATTTATTCATTGCGATTTATGACAATTATTATAATTTATTGCGAGAATGAAATTTTGGTAGGTTCCATTATAAAAGAAACACAGAAGAATATTGAAGAAGCTTTAATTAGCAAAAAATAGAGAAATACCAATACATTGAAGTGACTCAAGAAATTGCAAATCTTTATAAAGCTACAAATGTTGCATAGAATTTATAGAATCTCGAAGTAGTGGATGATGAAAACAAGAAAGGTATTGAATTTTTTCACCAAGCAAAATTAAATAATCTCGTAAGGGATTTAGGAATATCAAGAAAGAAGATCAATTTCTTCTACCTAAGATAAAAAAAGACATTTTTAAAAAAATATGTAGATATTTTTTTGTAGAAAAAATATTATTACAAAAGCGACTTTAAGATATCACAGCAATAGAAAACAGATACAACGGTATTTGAAATCAAAATATCATGACATTGATAAGCCTAAAACGTGACGCTGAACTACGACATAAATAAACTGTTTGTTTTCGTTCGGAGATTATTTGAAACAAAAAAAATATGTTAATCTGAAAGAAATAATAATGATTAATAGCCAGTTAGTAATAAAAGATATATATTGTGATAAGTGAAGGGCCTCTCGCTAAAAAAGAACACAAAGGATCTTTAAAGAATCTTATTCAAATTTAATTAAGTCTGCCGAAGTTTTGACTTTGGTCAAATTTTTTTTATTAAGACAACACCATGACAATCAGAACCTTCAATTCTACATATTTTATTCATAACTAAAGGTCATATTCTCAAAGATCTCATACTCTATAATACCAATTTCTGAATTGATTTTATATTTGGGGTTGGTGAAGTTAGGCTTTATGGTTTATAAATTAAAGTCTCATGTATTTGGAGGCCAAACACAAACAGAAATTTCAGATTTTTAGCGATTTAATTAAATTTTACTGCAAACCCTAACATGCTGGTTTAATTCTGCTAATGGATTCCTAATTATTAATCCCAAAATCATAAACTATTCTTATTCGAGTCCCAGTAGATTCCTGTAACCTGTTTTGTGACTGTGTTATTTATGTATTGCACTGTAAAAAGAAAAAAGAAAAAAAGAGTGATTTTTTTCGTTTGAGCACGTCCAACAAAGAAGAATACGCCATTTTTTCAGGTTACAAAAACTATGTATACATATTTCATGCATCCTCATTTATAAATACTCCTTTCAATTATTCAAACTTTGAATAATTCACAACCTAAATTCTTAGTACTTCCTTATAAGCCCTATTTCATTAGTTCGAAATATTAGCATTTACCATATTAACTTTTATACTCGTTCTTCGTAAAACACCTATGCGCTAATGCAAACTTAAATTAAAATTATATTATCATTTTAATTTAAGTGTACAATATATTGTGTATAAAATAACATTTTTTTTATTATCTATCTATTACTATCCAACTTCGGAAAGAATGGAAAGACTGTCCATCCGTGAGAGCCACGAGTTGTAAGGACACGTTTTCCTACCTTGGACTTTAGTTCTCTGGTCAGCGTACATGTGGCAGTCAGAAAGCTAGCCCTGTTACTACAGCTTTTGACGAAACCTCTTCTCAAGCCACAACGACGGTCATTCGCGCTACCATCTCTATAATTCATGGATCATATGAATTACATGGATCTGGGCGATCTCAACGTGGGGGACTACATAGTTCAAGTTGACAAAATAGTCAAGGGCACTACCAGATAATTTCTCACATTCCTAAATTACATACTAATGGCTTGTGTCGATGAGGGAGGACTGGACATACCGTCTGCCCGCTAGCTGATACAACTCGAATGGCGCAACAAACTCATGAGCTATACAAGGAGAATCTTGACCTGAAGGCACGTTAGAGAACGTTTTCTCTCGATAATCTCCTACAATTAAGAATCATTAACTAACGCAGGGCTGCGATTATCTCGACTTGATGTGTAACTTTGATGTTAGAGCTTAAAAGGATGGTTATCACATGAATACACATTTAAAATCAGAAATGTAATATCCCAAAGAGAGATATTTATTCCAATGGCATTACTGACACGATGATTATGATTTCCGTCATATTAGAAACACGATCATAGCACACGACTACTCCAGGAATTGTCAATGAATATTATGTTCCGCGTATTATTTTCATAACATTTAAACACTTTATTGACGTCGTAAATTTCTTTAATCTTCGTGTTCAATTTCATATAGATGAAATCTATATTAACAAATTCTAAATTTATTTTGAATAAACATATCTTCTCACATTTCTTATATATAAAAAATATAATTTGTACAATATAATTTATAAAACTACGATGGATTACGTGAAAGTAGAGGGGGGGGGGGAACATGACCAAAAAGTTTATAAGCAGCTCTATATGAAAACTCATTAACAGCAGTTTATACAGTATAAATTTTTTAATAATGGCCAAAATTATTAATGATTGTGTCACGTTTAAATGTAGCTAAGGCGTCGTTAAGGGACTCGAATCTATCTGAAAATCCTAATTCACCAATAGAACCATTTGTAATATGGAATCCTAAATTACCAAAGGACCCACATCAACATGATGATCATTTACCAAACACACCTGATGTACTGTCAAATCCTAGAATACCAAAGAATCCACCTTCAATGACTAATTCTAATTCAGTAATGCAAACTGAGCCGCTGCTGAACTAATCGGCCCTAATATCTTAATTCATCATCACCAACATGCGTAGAATCAAGTTCCAGCTAAGTAACAACATGAACATGATCGAGACATGCCAGAATCATAAGTAAACCCAACATTCTCCACTGATTTTCGATTTGTTTCTTTTAGAATGTCTATGTATGTAATGTAATGGTAAAAATTTTTTGCTGAACCTTTAACAATATTCAGACTATTAAGCATTTAATTCTATGGAACATTAATGTAAATACAAACCTATGTACCTCAATATGAAAACCTCGGTATACAATTAAACAAAAATGATTGATAAAAAACAAAAGATATCTTTTTATTCTGGTCGTATCAGACGGTCTTATCAACCTATGTACATCAGATAACTAACCTTTGCTCTACATAAAAAAAAGGAAAATACCAAAACCTTTCCCTGATTCTCAGCGATTTATTAATTTTTCTATCGAATCATGTATTAAACATATTATTTTTGCTTTTTGAACTAAGAAAATTTTTCATATATGAAAAAGCACCATTCGAGCCTTCGAGATAATCTGATAATATTGCAAAAACATTATATCAAATTTTTTTTGTAATAAATATTTGTTATACATTAATATACATATATGTACGACTGGCAAGCAAGTTATATCAAACATCAAGAGTATATAGGAAATGAGTGGTAAAGTAAATAATCCATATTGACATGTAAGATAACCTTTATTAATGAATCATTTTCTAATTACAATGTAATATCCATAATAATCCTTACAGTGTTAGCAATAATTATAATCATAATAATAATCATCGTATAATATAATATATATATATATATATATATATATATATATATATATATACATATTTGTTATATGTATAGTATTTGTAATATCAATTTATTTAATGCTCGTATTAATTACCTATACTCTTAATTATTACTGTAATATGCAATCATTGTCACATCTTTGACCACCTCGTCGTACTCTTTTGTTTACCATTTTTCATTTTGTAATTTATAACACGCTTGTATTAGCGCGCGCCGCCTTCGTACTTATGATTTACATTTATCACGCGATTAAAAATCAAATGAACATTTGCGTCGCCAAAAGTCGACCATGACGCATATATGCGTATTACGCAAAATTAGATATATCATTTGCGCTCACGCATACTCTCTCTCTCTCTCTCTCTCTCTCTCTCTCTCTCTCTCTCTCTCTCAATTACTACATTAAATCACGCGCTCACAATACGAACTCCAAAATCCTCGGAAAGTGGCACTTATTTGATTATCTTGTGTAATCGCTATATAGTGGTTTGGTTTTATTATTACTTTTTGTTGTTGTTGTTGTTTTTTACTTTCTTTTAATTATACAATTATAATAAGTACAATATTTCGTGAACCTTCCGTCGCTCGTTTTACTCTCCTCGTCCATGCTCAATTTATATATATATATATATATATATATATATATATATATATATATATATATATATATATATATACACAAGATGCATATGCTGCGACGCTCTCAACAATTTTAATATAATTAAGTGCACTCATTATACATAGTGACTCTCTCAATTTTGGAGTCTCGCATTCTCTCTCTTTCTCTCTATCTTGAGCGATATATACATATATATTGTGCGAATATGGCGAATTTCATCTCGCCACTGCAAGCAAACGTATTTGCCACGTTAATTTTTCGTAATAATTTTTGTTATATATGTATGTATGTATGTATGTATGTATGTATGCATGTAGTACCGATCGGGAACTATCGATCTTTGTTTTTACACAACGAGAAGAAAAATGCAACAATAATAATTTAGCTTAACCATATAATATATATATATATATATATATATATATATATATATATATATATATGGAGTACTTGTCTAATAGATCGATATGAAATGTAGAATAATACATATAAAGATGAGAAAAGAATATATATAGGAAGAAATATACATATATGGTAGGATATATGCTTCGTATTCGGACAAGGGATGTCCTATATTACAGACTCAAAAACATGTTTTTTTTTCAAAATCAGCGCATACATATATATACCTATATATAAGTTTACATTATGTGTGTCTCCCCGATCTCGCAAAGTTAAGCAATTGTAATATCTCTTTTTTAACGCTATTTTCTCGCACAAGAGCGTTAGTGTGTGTGTATCTGTGTGTAGTACACGTACATATGTACAGATGCATATATGCGCGTTATCGTGATAAAATCATATATTTAACATTGTATTTTATTGTTTTGCTTTCTTGTTTCTTTATTTTTATTTCTTATTTTAAAATTTTTTTTAATGTTTTTATATTTTTTTTTGTTTTTGTTTTATATAAAAGGACTTTTTTTTTACTTATCGTATTATCGATTTTTAAACCTTATTAATGCGTTCAGAAGGCTTCCATCGCATGTACTTTACTTCTTTAGTATGAAGGAACGTTCATTTGAGTTCGCAAAATTCTGCTATTTATACAAACTGAAGAGTCGCGAATTTCCGAGGACATTAGAGCCGATGGAAAACAGCTCCTATAATTCACTGGTACAATGAGTACAAATTCGCAAATTGACGATAGAATGTTTAAAAACCTGTGAAATTCCCATTTATGCAGTCAATATAAATGTCCAATTGATATTCCCTTATTATTATTGATCTTTAACATTTTGCCTATTCGTTTCTCTTCTTACGGGGGGGGGGGGAGGGGAAATTAATAAAAGTCACCTGTGCGTTATTAAAGCACTGAAAAGTCGCGTCTACAGTTCGGCCCCGTGTGTATAAGACTTTTTTAATTTGTACATTATCAACATACGTTATTGTAATATTATTGTTTATCATGTATGTAAAATAAATCGATATTGTTTATTTTCGCAAAAATACGTACAATTTATAGAAATATCCGTATATATGAAAGAGTTTCGCATATAAAATTCTGATCTACACGTATGGAACATCCGATTTATTTTATGTTTATATCTATATATTACGTTAAAAATTTATCAGAAAAATCTCCATAAGCGAAAAAATCAAACGATGATTATGTATTATTTGTATCATTTATCGATATGGATGAAAATTCTGAATTGTCCAAGGGACAAAAAGCCTAATATAATAATAAACGACTTTTTCAATAATTTTTTTTTTTCGGATCACACGGGACTTTCACAGGCTAATAAAGATCGTCGAGCTTCGTTTGAGCTTTTGTTTATTCCTCGTTATTCCTTTGTTAATAAACGAAGGACCATTGCAACAACCTAAAAATTATAGGATACAGTTTTCCACCCTTGGACGCAGGTGATAATATCGCAGTAGGTCTCTCGTATAGGAATATAAATATGTTTATGGATATCGAACGAAGCGTGCGGTGGCGCACGCATCTTCTTCGTTCGTTTTTTTTTTCCATTATTTTGGTGAGAAAAAAAGGCCAATATTGGGAAGGAGGGAAATACCTGCGCGTTTCGCGATAAGGTATATATATATAATATATATATAATATCCATTATAATTATACACATAGCATTCTTATTATCGAGTTAATTAGCTAAATACTTTTTGTTCCAATGGTTGTTGTTTTTTTCTCTCTTTTTTTGCAACGATTTTATTAATTATTATTATTATATTCTATATATATATATATATATATATATATATATATATATATATGCACCCTACAAAAATTCACATCGATTTGTATTTGTTTTATTTTTTATTTTTTTTGGTTTTGTTTTCATTTGCTTCCCTGACTCTCGTGTCAGTGGCTTGGTAATTCGAGAATCAGCGATCTCGCGAATGTTTCAAATGTTTTGTTGTTATTTTTGTTTTTTTTTTTATTGTGCGAATCTACCATGTCGACCTGGTCCGCTAACAGTTTTTGTTGTTGTTATTTTTCCCCCCTAGAGCTAGAAAATATCCCGTCATGTACTACTACTGTCCCCTTGGCTTTTTCGCTCATTGTCTTAACTTACATTCTATAACTATACATTATACACATAGTATAACCAAAATCGCTAAGTCGCTATTTGTATGATTTTTTGTTCGATACTTGTTTTTTTTTTCGCTCATCATGCATACAATTATTAGAACTCTCAGATTTCACGCGTTCGGCGGATGGGAGGGGGGAGGGCAAGAAAGGGAATTGCAAGTTTTTGTTAATTGTCTATTTAATCACACATTTTTTCCGGGGGATCGGAGGAACTGTCTCAATCGACCGCCTTTCCTCGATACTAATTAGTTTTTTTTTTATCGGTATAATCGACATCTATCGATCGCTTGAAACTATACATTATTATATCATTCGGGTCCATTACTAAGCTATGAAGTATCGATAACTATCGATTACACTCGATACAAAATACATCAATATAATTGTTTTCAATTAAAATAGTAATTGATGTAGATAAAATCATGTAAGGCTTATCGATTGGATTGAAAAGTCTCTTTCAACCCTTATTATACCAACGAATTCCTTTTTTTTTGTTGTTTCGCGGAGCGCCGTGTTTCCATTCAGATTTTTTTTTCACTTTTTTTTCATTTTTTTATTTATCACCGTTTGCACCTCAGAAGTGCTCACGAAGACTGAAGAATCCCTAAATCTAGGTGAAAAATCCAAATTTACATGTCGAGTAAACTTTAAAGAATAATTTTATTATGTATTCTATACAGCAAGTATATATCTGACGTGAATATATATATATATATATATATATATATATATATATATATATATAATACTTATCCATCAGCCACTTTTGCCAACCTATGCCTCGACCAAAATTGACTAAAATCTTCAGTTGAGTTCCCGGAAATTATCGTAGCGCAAACATCCCGCTTTTTCTAAAATCAAAAGTAAAAAGAGACCATTTTCAATCCTGCTTAAATTTGTCCCATTCAAAAAAAAAAAAAAAATGTTCCAGATTTTAGTCAATTATTTTGGTTTGTGTATGGCAAAAATGATGTAACATAGATACAGTGTACTTATAGGATTATTATTTATATTTAGTCTTGCGCAGATTTACCCTTTGATACGACACATGCGACACTTGCTTAATCACGTAATTAATATTCTATGTACGTCCTTGTTGATACTCTGATTAATTCATTTATAATTTTGGAGGGAGGAAAAAAAACATATGATTTCAATTCTCTCCAGTGTGGTTTCGCCATTCCTATACATAAAGAGCAGCAATAAGAATCGTATAATATAATATATGAAGAACACGTTTGCGCGGCGATCACTGATATATTTATGTATATAAGAAGCTTTGATAATTTTGCCTGTATATTCGCTGTGAGCATGTGCAATCCTGGCGATAAATTGTAAGAACTAAAGTTGGAAAATAAAGCTGCATTTTCCAGAATTTATATTATAACATCGCGAATTCGACGATTAAAAGTACCAAACAAATATGATCCGTTTTACAATTATACATAAGGTAAGTAACCTATATAATCTAATTCGCTTCGATATTATTATTAGGTCAGATCGGTTGAACAACATCTACAGTAAACTAATTACGGAATTAAGAAGGATTATCATCCAACGCTAAAAAGTTCATTTAAATAGTTCTGAACGTCCATTATTTCACTTGAAAAATTCAATGCCCAACGTACAATAGTTTTCCGACTTTAGTTTCGTTACTTCGCCGCCTACTGCGCATCGTTAGATTCATACCTATCCCCTCCATTCGGATGCTCATAGCGAATTATCCGTATTGGCAATTCAAGTCTCAACGATATTTTGACATCAGTCTTAATTTATCGATAAAATCTATATATCAATTTATTTCTCTTGTTAGATTTTTATAATTAAAAATTCAAAGGATAGCTTAACTCAAGATTTGAATTGCCATTGAACGTCATTTGCATAGCGATTATGCATAGGCTTAAGATCGTTCGGAGGATATATCGATTCATGGCTTCAAATTCATTTTTTTTTCCACGAAAAAAATCGATGCTCGCATTCGAACGTTCGTCTGCATTGTATATGAATCGAAGCACATATATACGTCTTTCGTCTTTGTCAGCAAAGTGTAATAGATTAACATAACTAATATTAATAAGCAACACTTCTTCAGTCACTTCAACTTTCAATTATAACATTCCGGATGTACAAGGAATTTATTTATTTTTATAATTAATTTTTTTCTTTTTTTTCTTTTTTTTTGATTATTATTCTCTTCCTTAAGCGCCGATCCTCGAAATCGACCCGAAGATGACAGAACATTTCACCTATTAAAATTCGAAAAATTGGAAGCGCGATTATTATAGCCAATTGTTTTATTTTTTCTTTACGTTTTAAATGCATCTTCAGCGATCACAGCTCGTGAGTCCACAATACGCAATATTTTTATCTCAATATTTTATAAAACAGCGTAAAAGCCATTGACGTATCAATTCAGTACATAAAACAGTTTATTGTACTTTATTTCTAATCGTTTACTTTTAAAATTGTTTCGATTAATTCTCGTTTAAATACCCCTTAATTATTCATTGTCTTAAAGTCAAAATTTTGTCCTCTATTTACTTTGGTATTTTATTAATTAATTTTAGTTTGATAAAATTTGCTAATGCTCATTTAAATAATTTGTTTGGCGATTCTTTTTTTTGGTTTAATTTTCTTCTTCAGGTTTTTGTTTTCCTAGGGGAAATCGCATTAGGCTACGACTTTTACGTAGAAAATGAAGTGCGAAAAACCAGTTGCTAGTCTCGCTTATTTTTCTTTCAAAGTCTTAGGCACTATCCGTACTCTGAATAAAATCACAAATTATGCTCTCTTAAACCACATTTTATATTCTTCCAGATAGAAATTATGGCGGGGAAAGCCTTTTATCTTTTCTTGTTCTTTTTTTTTTTAAAGGAGATCTTGTCTGGTACTCAAGATCGGCGAGAAATAAAAAATCAATAGAAAATGCTTTTAAGAAAATATCCAACAGAATTATTTATTTATTCCCGATTATTTATTAAAATTTACAAATTTTCTAGATAAGCTTATACGTATATATAGATATAGCAGCTTCAAAAGCAGAGTTTACTATCACGGGAGGGATAATTCTTGTTGTGATTCACATTGCACGTTCCGGTTGGTTAGCCTTTTTTTGTTGTTTTGTTTTGTTCTGTTTTCTTATATAATTTTACTTTTATTTATATACCGCACGTACTGATACAATGCTTTATTGCACATTAAACACACATAGAGAAAAATGGCGTAGCTAAACACGATGTAGAATCGTTGTCAGTGGGAAAATACTTCCTTCAGGTAATTATTGATATAGGGCATAATGCAGTGTTATATAGTTCATTCATAATTCTTCGATCTTCTTCACTAGCAGCTCCGAAGCCATTATTATAATCGTACAGGATCCCTTCTCTTATCGTACTGCGCAAGCTATAGAAACTTTTTGATTTCTTTCTTTTTTTTTTTTTGTTTTGTTTTTGTTTTTGGTTCTTCGTCCCCTTGCAGACATCAATACACAGCTGTACGGCACTGGAGAGAAATGCAATATAGCTATGCATGTGGATCACAGCCGTGACAAAAAAAAATAATATAGAACCTGTTCATAGGCTACTACGTTATTTCGTTGAAAATAAGCCTGTGGGCATTTAGAGCTGTTGACAATAACCTTTCGATTCGTTAATGATAGTTAATTAATCAACTCATCTAAGTGGAAGAGTCATCGTGGACAACTTAATCTGTCATCTAGTGGATGACTTAATCAAGTTAGGCTGTTATTGATAGTAACTGGCGAATGAATTAATATATGAATAGATTTTTTATCTTATAATAAGCACCGTTGACAAATTCGTTCAATATAGTTAGTTGGATAATTATATACTCTGCCAATTTATCCAGCTGGTAATTTGAGAAGTTACCGGCGAACAGCTTTGATATTGCTACCGCACAACTAAAACCGATCATGTTTATGAAGGAAAAAAACTTTCTGTTTGTGATGAATTAAAAAGTGCCTCATGAGTTTTATGCCTGGATGGAATTTTTCCACTCAATATTCATCTTCAGGGAGTGCGCATAATAATTGGTCGCGAAAGTTGTACCATGGACGTGTATTCCGTTAACAATGGCTCCACCCATTCTGCCTTAGAAATACCGATTGATCGAAAGCGATCAAACAATCAAATTTGACCTTCCGATGTCTTGGGATATGTTAATCATTATTACAAATGAATAAGCGTCCATCTACTTGTGTGTCCCTCCTGCATAACTTAAGGTGGTAGCTCCATGTTAAAATCCAAAAATGAAAACTTCAAGTAATTGTTTTTATATGGCAATCGGTAAACTTTGAGTCGCTTACTTAAGAAATGATACTGTATTGTGATTTTGATAATTGCCTTTCATCTGTTGCGAATTATGATAATATCAATAAAATTATACAAATCAACGCCTTAGTACAATACTTAATAAATATGATATCTCATTGAACTTTAAAATGTATCTACCGCTTTAAGTATCATTTGGACGGATTATGTTTATTTCGAGACGAAAGAATTATGATACCGAAAAAACTTATAAATACAATATTCGTTTTGATATATTAATTGATTTTGTCGATTGAAAATTGTTTAGAATGCGCAGTGATATTTTTTATTTAGTTTGACCTTCATCCTTTTTTTTTGCTTCGCTTACGTCGCTTGCGTTTTTCTTCGTGATCATAAAGAATCTGCCCATTCGGGGCTCTTTGATTCCTAATGGCTCGTTAGCGCGCCACATCTTCTAATAAAACTTATTTAATAAAATATCTTTTGACGGATGAATCAGTTAAGGCGGATTACAAGTTTTCAATGTCAGAATGAAAAATTTTAGCCTACCTAACGTCGCACAACTATAACACGCGGCAGATTCTTACGATGTCTGTTTATCGTTTCAGCCTCTCTTGCCTTTAAAATTGCATTACTTTTTATTGTTCAGCGGAGCAACGTAGCTAGGATCAACGCATACATCTCCAAACGTTTCACAGCTGCGAATACGCCAGAGGTGCAATGTCATCTCAGTAGCACGCATTTATCATCGAACTTCATTGGTACTTTTTTATTTTTTTGTTTTTTTGTTTTTTTTTTTGGTATTTGTTCTGTATATATGAAACTAAACACACGGGCTCGTCGCTCGCTGCTTTGAGTTTGAGAAGCTATTAATTATGATACAAACATCTAAGTTTATATATATGATTCTTCTTACGAAGGGCGCTTGATCATCGAGATTCTTTTTCTTTATAACTGCGTAATCATTTTCTCGCACTTCAAGATTCTCATTGTCATCAGCACAACGTTATAACCGTCAGTGGTCGCGTGCTCAATATATTCAATAAACAGGATTTATCCTTGCTTTTTCGCTACATTGCTCCGTCCTATACTTTTCGACATTTTATGTGTTGATATGCCGTTATTGATAATATTGACAATGTCCAGTCTCGAATGATCCTCATTTGCCAGCAGTCAAAGTCTTCCATATAGAACTTACCCGTTACTTGACGTTCTATCTATTTATTCGTTTCCTGCTTACAAATAATCGTGATTCCGAGACAAGCTCATAGTATCATTAACCAGATCAATTCATAGGATCACAAGCAAGATACCGCGTTATTGGTCACGACTGCATTACAGCGCCAAAGTTCGACCATCGGTTGGATTATTTTATGCCCGAGGTTAAAGGAAACAAGAAGTTACAGTGGCTTTAAATCTCTCTTCATCGACTGAGTGACAGTACCGAAATTATTCGTTCCTCCCTTTAATGCCTTCGTCGATTAGCTGTGCATCACCTCTTTCATCCTTTGTGGAATAACAATCTTAAATTCCACGCTGGAAAACGCGCGCTAGCCTCTTAAAAAGTCGATTCTCCAAAAATGCGGCGACGTGATAATTGTTGTGACACACTCGCTGCACAGGTGGCACAATTAAATCACATGGCATATATGAGTAGAGGCCTTTTAATTTCTTTCTCAATTTTTGTATTTTTGATAATCAGAGAGCGGCTAAGATACACTCTTCCTTCTTTATTGAAGTTTCTTCTTAATATATATATATATATATATATATATATATATATATATATATATATATGCGCGCGCGCGCATGTGTGTGTAGTATACACTCACGACTCTTTCAAGCACCTAAAACTGACGTATCATGTTCTAACGCATCGACAAGTATATTATAACTAAATTTATAGCTTATTACTAAAATTCGCTGAGTGCCTCCGTAACGACTGACCACGTTTCGCGGATTCTTTTCTTCCAATAGATAGCATTTAGTGAGGATTCGTCTTTAAAATTACATGACATCGATCGTTGGTTTATACATGTTTGCCCTTGCGCGCTCCAAAAGGTTTATCTACCTACTCGCTACCGGGAACATATATTGTATTTTCTTTAACAGACAGACAAACATTTAAGTATTGATCATGCAATGCACGGTGTTTTCAGGTTTTTATAATTAACCTTATGATTTATATTTATTACGTAGTACAGTGCTATTACATCTCCTCACCTTTAGACACTAGCCAAAGAGCGTTCCACAATGTGGATCGAGCTTATGGTTCTCCCGATTCTTCACGAGTTTATAGAATGAATCAATGGCTAATCGACTCTTTCGCTTTAAATCCGTTGAATGTTTATTCGCCATTTCATGAATTTCCTTTTGGCCGATGCCTGTGCCTTACAGTTCGCGTCGCCTAATACAAGTAAAGCACTCAACCTTTACTTTGATTTATTAGTCTCGTCGTGCTGCTCAGAAGAAACTGTGCAGGTCGCCGTGAAGGTAATTTAAGCAACGTAAAATCTTTACGTTTTCCTTTCTTTAAAGCTTTTAATATGACTCATTGATCGTTCTGCATTCACGATACTAAATCTGTCGAATCTATTGCACATTTTAATCTATTTTACGTACCAACATCGACGATCCAATATTTTCTTCGATAAAATAGTTTAATTATTCGCACGCACCTCTCATTCGCTTTATCAAATAGTACATATTCCAATGCATAATATTTTTAATAGTTGTGTTAAGGTATATTTATATATATCGTGTTTATGCAATAAAAGGTTCCAGACCAGTTTTATCCCTTTTTGTCCAAAACTTGATAGCAATGTATCATGTACCATATTTGCACAAATGAATGAAAATCATTTTATCTAGCAATTTCGTGCTACTTGTTATCCAGAAATAGTCAAATATATTCCAAAACTCTAGAATCATTCTGATTTGAATCCTAAACATTCAGAACCTAATACAACTAAGGCCTTGAGGATATGAAGTATATTTCACGTCGTATTCTCAATTTTTGCAATACTAACTGTACATACAAACTTCTTAGGTTCTAACTGCTTCAAAATTACTTGATACATCAAAGGAATAAGAGAAATATTCTTTCTGGACCAATTTCGATCTTATATTATTATTGAAACGATCATCTTCATTTTTTTAATTTTCACAGGATAAAGATAAGAATGACGTGGAACACCTTTTATACATAATTATAAACTCACAGACAATATTTAATGCGCGTGAAACTTACCAACTAATTCTTACACATGTATACTCTCTACGGCCAAAAATATATTTAACTATGTCTCTTAATATAATTTTTTTCAAGTTTGTTGTTACTGTTATGTTATTCCGCGTACTTCTTAATTTAAATATAGTATATGTATTAATAGAATATATATGTTTTTTATGTCTTAGCCTTATAATTTACGTTACCTTAAATTTTTATTTGTATATGTTTATAATTGTGTTATAATCTACCCTCGAAACCATTCGACGTATAGTTTACGTTATTCCTTATTATTAAGTAATCGTTTATTTTATGAGAGTAAGGGCGATGCGAGAGATGTATGTGTACGTATTAGTTATGCATAAATACGTATATGTTGTTTCGAGCGTTTCTCGATAAGGATTTATAACAATATTTTAATATTCATTCACGAACTAATAATTAAGGACGTTAAAGACCTGTCTCATTTTGACGGAGCGAACTGTGGAAAAACTATAAATCATATGGTCTTTCTTTCTGACAATACAACTTTGGTAACGTTCATTTAAAATACAATAATATTGTATATAAGATCGAAATTCATTTGTGATATATGATGATAGATCTACAATATACAATGGATAAATAAGTCTGACTAATTTCAACTTCGTAATATTGTTTCAGATCAGATAATTGTTTCTGAAGTACTTTTCATCTTCAAAGGCGAATTTGGCCACATCATTTGTATATTACAGCAGTTGACTTTGTTACTACGATAATTATTCTAGAGACTTATAATAATAAGAAGAAATTTGAAGTATAGAGTTTAGTACATTTCATTTATACCGACAAAAAGTCTTTTTTGATATACTCCGTTGAAGAATACGATTTTAGGGAACTTTCAGCGCAGTTACATCTTTAATAATTTTTTTTCGTAAAAACATAAATAAATTTGTGAGTATTTTAAGCCAATACTAAATTCAGCGGGTATTGGATTTCATGAAAAGGCTCTTCAAGCAATTATTCCAATTGAGTTCAATGCTTAATTCGTATGAATTAGAATCTCTAGAATACCTGTACAAGTATGATCCAAAACGTTATTTTCGACTCGTTACGCTCTCAGATAACAGCTGACTAATCCGCAAACTCCATGACCCAGTTCCGTTTCACAATTCCGAACCGTACATCAAACGTGATTTTTTCCAGTCTTATACAAAAAACTTTCCAGACCTTCCAATGCATAAAAAATGGATTATAATTCGCGATCAATAATCTTATATGTCTTTTCTCAGTCTGGCTAATAATAGCTCCGCTGTTTTTTCTTGAACACACATTCCTTACTAACAATTATGATTAGTATCACAAATATGCACACTTTGAACTCACCGCGTGTCCCGAGGCACTCCAACGTCAAGATTAAGAAGCCCTCTTGGTTTAAAACCGCATACTTTTTTTATGATTACCTCCTGTGATTTATGCGTAGTTTTACACGATTCCAATTGTCATTTCGTTAATAAGAAATAATCTACGAAGATTTTCGTTAAATGAACACACTTTAATGAATACAGTGAATAAAATAAGATATTTTACCGTCTTGGGATATATCAGATTAATATGCCAGAGTAATGAATTAACGATTATTAATTTTTATGTGTATATAAATTTACAGTATATATAGGTAGATGAACACTAGTATTATTTCTTGACGAATTAGTGCACGAACTGGTCCAATGTTTGTCTCGGCAAATGACGCTTCAAGTGAGATTAGTAATAGTAAAGTTTGCTGCATTTCCCTTGCTAATGTTTAATACTTAATAATTATACTTATTAGATTTTTTGCTAGATAAAATGTATTATATCAAATTCAGTTGTCTGTCAGAAAATCTTATAATTCATTTAATAGAAGATATAAATGCTTTGGATATCTTCTTTAAATATAAAGAAATTCTATCAGTCTCGATATTTTCTGACTTGTTATAGGAATAACCAAAAAACACGATGAGCATTATTCTAATTAATTTATGAAAATTGATATAACAATGGTATCAGCTTGTAATGATAGTAGTAACTTTTCATATTGTTCAAGTTAGTTTTTAAGTAGATAATGTATACTTACTTAAAAAAAATAATCAAAGGACTACTCATTGAATTAATATTAGAAGATTTTTTAGGAAGCCTAACTTCAGATATTACCGTAAGATTGCCTATTCAAATTATTACCAAAGCTTTCCACAATTTGCAATATTTCATTATATTTACTCAGTCTAGATGAGAATATGGCTAATCCCATAGAATAGAAATCGTTAGAAAATATCGACGTACAGGAATAAGTAATTCTTTCCGAATAAGTAACCCATCGGGATTACTTTAGCGTGCAGCCAATCTCGTGCGAGCACCGCGAAATAGACTCCACTCACTTGAAACGACAATGCAGCGAAACGTACGTTCTTCGGTGAAGAATTGAAATAAACTTTTTTCATTATATAAGGCCTCATGAACAAATCGAAATGGATTTTTTGCTTTTGTTCTATTTACAACAATTGTTTAAAGCACCGCTCAGAAGTTACGTTGTCCGCTCGATCGACTCTGGACGCTATACATTGAGAAAGTATCAAAAAACTAAAATTATAATGAAGCTTATAAATATACCCTGAATAAAAAGCATAAAGTTCTGTTTATTCTACGGTATGAAGTAATACCGAGGAAGCCTTTTTTTGTTTTTTGTTTTTTTTGCTGTAAAGACTGTTTGGTCAAAGAAGTATTGCGGAACACTTGTTACATACAATTAATCGAGAGAAAGAAATTGCAATTGCGTTCATTACTTTATATATATATATATATATATATATATGTGTGTGTGTGTGTGTGTGTGTGTGTGTGTGTGTGTGTGTGTGTGTGTGTGTGTGTGTGTGTGTGTGTGTGTGTGTGTGTGTGTGTGTGTGTGTGTGTGTGTGTGTGTACGTATGTATATATGTATGTATGTATGTATGTATACTTTAACGACTTTCAATTCTAGTTTATTGCACTATATGTGTATATTACATTCATCGGTTTCGCCAGGTCAACAAATAATTTGAGGCGTCGATTAAAATTGAACACTTTCATTCCTTAAACGACGATTACTTTCTACATTTAATACAGCACAAAATGTGAATCGTTCGATCTATATCCGGCGATTATAATACGTTACGAGAGTTTTCTGACATACCGTTACCCAAGCGGAGAGTCTGCGAACTAATCGTTTCAAATCTTTGAGAGGTTCCCAATTATTATTGTGGTCGATTGGCGCATTTTCGTGAATATTCAGAATTTAATTTAACACATTTTAATAATTCGCGCAAAATGTTTTACTTCGACCTCTACAGCTTGGGTATACGATCCATTGCAGAAATGGATTAAAAACTACACGTGCGTTTGGGATTCACGGGACTCGGAAAGAAATCTTGAAAAGAAAAAACGGACTGGCGCGACGTATTATTCTGGCTATATATATATATATATATATATATATATATATATATATATATATATATATATATATGAATTCTCAAGAGATTTCTTGGGCTTCAAAATGTCGGAAAACTGTACTTTTTTTTACAAACGTACTGCAGTCTGCGAAATCTCCGCGATCGCTCAACCAGTATTATTATTATTTGTTTTTTTAATTCAACTGCTAGATTCTCCTTTTCTGTGCATCTTTCCCCTCGAGTCTATCCAAGTCTTGAAATTGTTAATTATTGTTTTTCAAGATTTTAGACTTTAGTAAGCTTATGACAATATTTAGGAATCAGTCGTTATTGTACGAATGAAATCAATATCGACGCTCTCCTGTTTGTCGAACAATTATGCTTCACTATAATCTTATTTTGACGCACAATTATATTATTATTCATACACACCTTTTCTGTTTGTTATGATATCCATTAATTATTTCTTCAAAAGTAATTAAACAATGATAATATAGCTTGCATCATTGTTCACATTTTAATTATAATATAACGGTATAAAGGTCAGGAGAAAATGTTGTCATGTCTTATTGCTGCTTGGTTTTGTATTACACTTTACACGATTTCACAAGTTGTTTTTTTTGCAAATTTTTTATTGATTTTCTTTTATTATAATAATTATATAATAATAATGATAATAATATTAATAGCAATGTAATAATCATAAAATTAATAATAATAATATAGAATATAGTTAAACTACTTAGGTACAGCTGCTTGATACTTTTTGTCTTAAAAATAAGAGCAAAGAAACAAAAAAAAAACAAAGGAAGAAAAAACACAATCAAATGTCTCTAAAAAGAGCCGTGGGTATTCGGCATCGACGGGTTGGCATCATACATTTTCGATTATGCCGGATGCCAATGACGAATGCGCCGACTTACAAAATAATTCTAATAATAATAATGCTAATAATAATAATAATAATAATAATAATAATAATAATAATAATAATAAACATAATAATAATAATAATAATAATAATAATAATAATAAACATAATAATAATAATATAATAATAAGAGAAAAGCACCCTAGAAAAATGGTATTCGCATCTACAAACAATAACCGCAAATAAATTCAATCGATACGGCGACAACTGCAATAATAACAATAATCACTAATTTCTAACGCAATATAAATCAATCGCTATATACGAAAATAATTATTACGTCATTATATAGTCCTGGGGGTTGTTCCCCTGATGCATCGCTTATATATATATATATATATATATATATATATATATATATATATATATATATATCGTCCATTAAACACACGTCAGAACATGCGCTTGTGTGTATTACTGTATATATAAAGATATATATTTATATATGCTGCGTGCCTGGTATACAAAGGTACGGACAAGATTTTGACCATTCTCGCGTCTAATTTATATTATTATCGTATATTGGAATATTTTTTTTCGGCGATTGCCTCGCTCTCGAGTACCCCAATAAAATAAAAAAAGCAAACGAACCTAACACCGAAAAAACTTAACTCGCTAAGAGAAAAAACAGATTAAGAATAAAAGAGCGCCGCTTCGCTTATATTTAAGGCCTCTTGTCTGATTGGCTTTTTTCACATTTCATCGTGTGTTGGTTTTGTTCATAATTTTTTTTTGGGCTCGTGTAATTTTCATGTTTGTTTTTTCATCTTCACTTTCGTTCCTACCCAAAGCGTGATTGATAAGCGTACATGTATAGATTGCAAATGGTCGCGTCGCTCTTTCGTTTATTATTACTAACACACAAATGCTTTTGTTTTCATCAACAATGGTATTATTATTGTTGTTACCGTATCGTCAGATCGTTTTAACATTATTATTACTATTATTATTCTGATCGTGTTTCCCCCCCTTTTTTAAGTTTACTTTATTTGTATAAGACTACTTCTTTTATTATCGTACGTTATTATTATTATTACAATATTACTATTATCATACAGTTATTAAAAATGTCTCCATTTTTAGTCATATCCTATAATCGTAACAGTATTATCATACGACTATGATATAGCGTGTATAAGTATATTAAGGCCCTTGTCTTGAGGTTCCTGGACAGAATGTCAGAGCGTCACACCCCCATCCTTAAGCGATTTTCAACTGTCCCCGGAATGACGTAAAAACTAACTAATTATACATGCAGACCCCATCGAAGGATAAAATTCTTATCATTACGGTATGTCGCGTAAAACGGTGTCTGTGTCTGTGTCTGTGTCTGTGTCTGTGATTCTCTCTCTCTCTCTCTCTCTCTCTCTCTCTCTCTCTCTTTCTCTCTGTGTGTGTGCGCGCGCGCGCGCGTGTGTGTGTGAGAAAATGTGTATGCTTGCTTATAGAAAAAATGCGGTTTACTTATAACATGACAACTTATAGCTAACTCTTCTGCCTATTCTAAAATCTTTTACGTATACTTTAATCCTACGATTGCACGATACGAGGTTGTAGGTATGCAAATATCAATACATTAATGTATTTTTCTTTATGCTGATAAGTAAGAAAAAGGCGATTTTATTTTCGTGTGCATGTGTGTGATTAACGAGCGTACATCCACGTGTCTGTGTTCATTGTTTCGTTAATGTCTGCTTTGGATTGACGAAAGATTGATTATTAATATATTATTATTTAACGAATAAAGCGTCTACTTTTGAGATAAAACTGAAGAAATGGAACACCGATAAATATCGCATTATATCTTTGTTCTAATATTTTTTTTTATTTTTCAACAACAAACATATGTGCGTAAATCACTATAACGAAGAAAACAATCGTATATAATATGTTTTGGACTGGAGGCTTCTAATCGAAGCCTTAATATTAGATGTATATCAATATTCGCCTATAAGTATTATGTAGAGTAAAAATACGAAACAAAAAATTAAAAATAAAAAAAAGTGATTAATAAATACTTCGCAAAGGACTCCACTCATTGGCTTTTTATTCTTTCGTCACGTTTCGTTATTTTTAAGTATAAGAAATAAAATTTTCCGCCACGTGCTAAAAATTCACAGATCGGTTTCGCCTTGCGAACAAAAAATATCGCATTGACTCGAATTTTTCAATTAATATCATTAGTTCTATGGCTTAAAGACAGTCTTAATTTTTCGTAAGGTCTTCGCTTATTATATCTTGGCGTCGTTAACTTTTGCTTCACATGTTAATATATATATATATATATATATATATATATATATATATATATATATATATATATTCGTTTATTTTAGTTTCGTCGTTGACGTCACATATTCTTAATAAAAAACAAAACACGAAAAAACGTGTCAGACTATTTTTCTTTTGCTTTTATTTTTTTTTTCTTTAAAAAAACAAAACAAAAAACAGTGGAAAGAAGTAAAAGACTTTTTGAGATAAAATTTTGATTCTTAGTTATACATCAGTTATTACTTTTTTTCTTTTTTGCTCGTTTCTCTTATACTTTGCAGATACAGAGGGGAAGTTTGTATATATATATATATTTATATATATGCGCGGCTAAGGAGATGAAGGTGAAAGGGGAGGGGAGGGAGTAAGGTTAAGCCATCCCTGATTGGTTATTACTGTGCGTCGTGCGAGAGTACGTCTACGTTTATATATATATATATATATATATATATATATATATATATATATATATTCATATATCCATTGTAATTATATAATTCTTTAATTATTTAATTAATAATAATTATTATTTACGTTTTTCTCTTATGATTAACAAATCGCATATACTGGGTTCGTACCTATTGTGCGACTAGTTGAGGGATCTCCCTCTCTCCCCATTTCCTTCTACACTCAACGGCGGCTCAACTTACACAATCTTTAAAATCTCTCGACGTCTACATTACTTCGTTTCTCTTTCACTCATTCTGTCGCATTCTCACTCTTTCTCTCTTCTACTTGTTTGTACAATTAACTAATGTATGCCAAAAGTTTGTTATTTTAAAGCTTTCAACCTTTTGTCGTGTTTATTGTCGAGTCTAGCGCTTAAAAACAAAAATAAAAACAAAAACAAATTTGCACATTGCTTATACAAATGGAATCTAATATTGAACAGTCATCGTCGACGTGAAGCAACACGTGTGTGTGTGTGTGTGTGTGTGTACGCGCGCGCGCGCGCGCGAATGTGAGTGCGTGTGAGATTAAAAAGAAACTTGCGAGGCGAAGAACAAAAGTTATCTTAATTATTACCTAATATACACGGCGATCTTTGAACACAAGGATAATAAAGATCAAGCGAACGAACAGAGGTATTATTATTATTAGTATATAGGACAAGAACAGTTGAAAATCGCATTCATTATTTTTCCCCCTTTAAAACTTCATTAATATATCCCGTTACCGGATAATTTGCATCCAATAATGCGTTTATAATCCTATATATATAAATTTTATATACTAATTTTCATTTTTTTATTTACGCAATGCGCACACTTGATTGTGCGCGCATCATCGCGTCATTTACGCACGACTCGAAGTACGAGGAGGGGGGTTGATTTTAAGCTGTGGGTGTCACATTTCTTCTTACATCGAATTGTATATGTATATCTTATTATTATTTCATATACAATTTATTATTATATCGATTCAAATGTAGATAATCCGATAGCCTCCGTATTAATATCGCCGGAATTTCTTTTTTTCCCACTGATGCATATACAAATCGCGGAACACTTCTATATAAGCGTGTTCGAGGAAAAGCGGCGACGCGCAGTTTGTTACATTCTCTCTCACTCTCAAGTTTATCATTCTTGCTCGCATTTCATCAACCGTACGCCAGTATATATCTCTTTTTTTTGTGTGCTGTATGCGTGTCATAAATATATGTAAGAGTACGTATTATTTTCGCACGTTCTAAAAACTCCTTAGCCATAAACCTGATCTTTTTATTAAATCTAATAATCTACGAGAGAGATGTAGCCTATAGCGTTATTTCATATCGCTCTATACTTTCGAAAAGATGGGTACGACGATCTACTGATAAACAATTTAATTACTTTATACTCACAGTTTTATAATTGCACCAATCGGTATATAAATCGAGGATTTGATCTTAACCGACCCAGCATACCTATCGAGTCACCGTTAACTCATAGCCTATACCGTTCACAACACAGTTTAAGTTATAATATAAATAATAATATTAATAATAGTAATAGTAGTAGCAATAATGACGACTATATATATATAATAATAATAAAATAATAGCATTAATAATGTCACGATGACAGTACTACACGATATAGGTAAGAGATATTATATATAATATATGCGAAGAATGGCGAACTTCAACAGCGGAAAAGGAGCCTTTTCTGAGAAACAGAATGTGTGCAGGATACGTCAATCGGCATAGGAACACCGGTAACTGACGGTCTCGATGACAACTACCAGAGTGCAGTGCTATATGCCGCGAAATTTAAATTTGCCTGTTGTATATTCACATGAACCCCATATTCAAATCCTCTTTTATATGCACCGTGTTGGGCGCAACTATTTCCACGAAACGTATTCGCAATAAATGTGTTTATGGATGTAGCGCTGATACCCGTCGCTGTTATTGGCGCCCAACATTATTAGGGGCATAAATAGAGCGAGATGAAATTTTAAAAAATCGTTAATACTAATAGAAAAATTCATAATAATATTAATAATAATAATAAAAAGATAATAAAAATATTTTAGGTATTCCTAATAAGTATGGTTTCTTTTACTTCACAAATTCACTTTCACGCACGCGGTTATTTTCAACCACAAAAAAACGTTCAATTATAATACTCGTATTTACAGAATTGGCATAATTACTCACAATGATGACAGTAATAATAGCAATAATAATAATCATAATAATATATTTATGTATCATATAATAGATTAAATATAATTTATTATCGTTACTTTGTATATAGATATATTATATATATATTATGTGTATATATATATTTATATATAATATATTCATTTTCATCTTCCCTTACCGCTTAATATTTTTAAATGTATATCATACAACATTGTTTCTTATCTCTCTCTCTCTCTCTCTCTCTCTCTCTCTCTCTCTCTCTCTCTCTCTCTCTCTCTCTCTTACACACACACATAACACATACTCTCATTTACGCTTGTTTATCTTTTGAAATGTATTTCGTGTGATTAGTTAATAATTATAACAGGGATGTTGGCGCTTCACAGATTCGTTTCAGAGCGGAAAGAACACCGGTCGCAAAAAACAGTTAATTTATACTAATAATTAATAATGACCCAACCTTAAGAGCTACTTTTATTTAGGATCTTCGTCGTTTTTTGCGCGGGACCAATAGGCCCCCCATCCCTTTCTCAACCTCTTTTACCCCACCGCGATACTTTTGTTCTCGCCGTCGGGAGAGGGGATTCGAAGGGGGCCTTCGCCTATTGTCGCAATATTATAAGCCCAGCTCCTCCTTATATATGTCACAGCTTATACTCACACACAACTTTTTTTGCGATTTTTTAAAATCTTTTTTTTTCTTTTGTATATATAGATTTAGTTACTTTTTTGACACTTATCTATTACTGCCCTTTACCTTTCCTTCAATCGCGTCACAGCTCTGGTGCTACTTGTTTTAAATCGATTTATACGATCGACGCGTTTATATAATCGCCACATTATTATTATTTTTTAATATTACCATATTATTTATACATAATTATTGTTATCATTATTATATATAAGTCATATAATACGCGCGCGCAAACATATATATAGAGGTACTAAGAAGCTCGAAAGAAAGAACGGAAAGAGTAGTAAGGGTCGTTAATTAATTCGTAATATAATATATATATATATATATATATATATATATATATATATATATACATACACATATATTTGTTCATATACTTTTAATTAAAAAAGGCGCCCCCTGATTGGCCGCCCACTAGGACGGCGAATCCTAACGATAGAGATGATCACATTTTGATATATTTGACACGAATTTCGATGAACATCGTCGAGCAGAGTAAGCATTGAGCGATGTCGAGAGATCTGCCCTTATATCTTTATAATTTTTTTTTTAATTTTTTTAATTTTAGATTTCTTAATTAAATAATTATTAATAAAGCCACACGTTTAAAAGTCAACGTACCGTCTAGTATTTTTCATATTTTCCCTTGCTCCGTTAAAAATTATTGTTCTTACTGCGCTTACCGATCATCGTTCCCGCCATTTTGGATTCATATTGTTGCGATATATTAATCTTTCTGCGATCTATCGAATGACTGGATCTCGATTTATCGACTAGTCAGACCTGACTTCACACGGCCTATCATCTTTGTCTCACTCGCTCCATTATACCGTATAATTCTTACTTTCATTAGGACTTGTGTTTAAAATCTTTGTAATTGTTTTCCTGCTTCCTTCAACCTGTCTTGGTTCAATAATTTTTGTGCCTGTATCGTATGCAAAAAATCCTGCCTATTATAGTAAAAAGCAAAATGTAAGAGACCACTAATCGAGGCAGCTTGGAGGACCAAGAGAATTTCAGAGTTCATGTCGTAGTCTTTGATTTAGTTTGGATTATTCCATCGACTTTTTTGTCATTCCCTGTTTTTTTTATTTTTTTTTTTAAATTTTTAGCAGCGCCTTTTATAGAAAAAAAAGAACAGCACAGGAGGGAGGGACCCCATGCAATATATAAGGTCACTTGTCTCAAATCTCTAAGAAGTCTCCGATTTTAATTGTATCTTAGAAATATTTCCCGCACAAGCCTTGAGCATACATTGATCCGCACTTGATACTTTTAATTATTTCATTTTTTTCTCCCTTTACACACTATCTTCCTCACTTAGGACTAGATTCAGGCAGGTTCCTCATCATTTTTTGTGTTATTTTCTTTTATATATATAATATATATTAACGAAGCGATTGGATAATAGGGGATGAATTTAAGGATGAGGGTTTCATGAGTATCATTCTGCACTCTCCTCGTAAAAGTAAAAAAATGACATGACCGACATTTGTGGCTGCCGTGCTAAAGTAAAATCTAATTCTAATGCTTACAAACGCAGATTTGAGACTATTATTAATTGGTCACCTGGTGGGCGCTGAGTAACTATATTCAGATCTTTAATATCAAAGTGCATTCGACGTGAAATATTTATATTTTTAATAATGATACATTTAACAGTAGTAAGGATATTGAAATAGAAAATATTGAGTGCAGATATGATGATCATCACGGCGGGTTACATTAGAACACGCACGTTGCTGAATCCCTTTTCGCGCATAGTCGTGCGCAAATACGACTTTTTATACTTATAATAAAGCTTACAGGTCGTACTTGATGCACGCGTGCGTAAAAGACGACTAACAACTCTTGGGCGCATTTTTTCCACATCTGAGAAAGAACGGAATGCTGCCCAATGTGAAAAAATATTACTTTACGCATTTGTCGCGTAAACTACTATTCGGATTTCTTTTATATTAACGTTATACAACACGTCGAATCTCTTTATGAAATATTTTTCCATTGTCCGTTTGAGACCGTACCGAAAAAGCAAAAAGGCCACATACCACTCGTACACGGCTTACTCAGATAAACCTCGACATAAATAATTACAGACTATCGTTTATTTACTTAGGCACTGAAACATGGAATTTCCGTTATTTCATACAGATTACTCTTTTCCTCTTGTTATATCCTCCTTATTGTATCTGTGCTTTCGCCAACTTAACCTCAATGAACATCGCTCCCATTTACGGCAGTAATGCCATATTGGACTCATGTTGGAATGAAAGCAAAACTAATTTTAAGACTAATGGACAGACCGTCGCACAAACACTAAAAAACTACGTTTATTCCATCCTGGAAGAGGAGAAAAGAAAAATGCAGTCTAAGATCTCCCGGTGGAGAGCGCCAGAACTAAAAAAGACGAATTTGGGAAGATGAACGAGATTTCAAAGATCAAGAAAAATGGAAGATCTGCTTTTGCTTTTCTTATAATCGAGAGATATGCTAAGTTGCATTTACATATGATTCTTAAATCAGAGAAGAAACGTAGCATTGTACGAATAAGTAAACGATAATGCAGCGAGTTTTGAGGTTAGAGGTGCATAACTTAGCGATTCGGAGGATTAACGATTAAAATGGTTGGTGTTCGAGATATAAATTGAGTGTCCGGTTTAGATATAGATTATTTTAAGAAAAATAAAGGGTCGATATAATATAGAGAGGAATGGGGGCACACGAACACCAGCATCAACTCTCCTTGACCAAAAACACCACAGAAATATTGTACAAGACATTATTTTTTTACCGTACGTACATATACATTTATGATTATCGTATATAATATGTAATATTTATTACGTTATAGAGAGAGATAATATCTTATACGCGATTTATTTTATTATAGAGAGAACAAATAGAAACAACAATCGCAAATGCGCGCCAAATACATAAGGATCCACGTATCGATTATTTGTTTATTCATTAAAAAGTAATTAAGTTTACTGTTTAATTAATTATAATTAACATGATTGGCAACACAATTAAGCGTATATCAGAGCAGCTAAGTTTTTACAATCAGTTTCCCTCCACTTGCCAGATAAGTGGTTTCAATTTTTTTAACGACAGACGCTCTGAATTTCTCTCATTTAGTTCTACTATCATTTCAACTGTGTTCAATCATCAAAAGCTTTTACTATCACTCAAGTCCTCATAAGCCCTCTAGCGGTCACACTGATCTACAAACCTCCTAACACCTAACTTTTTCTCCTCGTTGATTTTTTTTCACTCGAAAATTTCTTTTTTTATTTATCACGTAGCTAATTGCCATTCATCCAATGGAAGAGTCGATTGTTTTGTTTTATACTCATATTTAATTATTCGTTCGAGAGGGTTGTTTCCTCCAATGAACTTTGTTCAATATTTTATCAGAATTGCTGAACGACGCATTGCGCGTCAATTGTTATTTCCTCCACTCGCGGAACTATTCTTTGTCTTTTTGTTGGCATTGTATATACTCTTTTTCAAATCCCCTATTTGTACCTTTTCACACTTCGCAGCCATGTTAATTTATTTAAATATGAGATGCACACGTAAATGAATCTGTGTATGTTTGCAATTGTCAAATGTACGTGTAAAAGTGAAATGATTAATACGTTGACGCGTTTTGAGATTATCGGTATGGACAAGTAAAGACATTGGCCAGGAAATGCACCCGTCAGAAAATGATTTCGAAACTACACCGGTTTCTTCAATCGATAATATCGATTCAGTGGGAATATTGCAGTTTTCAAATGACAGTCGCCGATAAATTGAGAACTATCCTCTATATATTTGACAAGTTCGCTGACGAATGAAGGAACACGGAACCTGAAACGACGATTCTCTGAGAAGCTATTGATTCATTCTATCTTTGCCTCTCGTTTCTAAGTCTCCGGTCAATTTTTATAGAGTTGCGACATTTCGATATCGGAATTTCTAACTTAAGACCCGCCCTTGCCACCCTCGCAGCGAGGGAATTCCTATAATATAGTTTGAAGGACGCTCGGTTATGTGTGACGCGCTATATTGACGACCATAACTGGAATGGAAGTTGATGAAAAAATCGACCTATCGCGCGTCGAGGAGAAGCTCGCCATCGTCTTTCTGGACTTTTCGATAGACGCTCAATACCGATCATCTTTCAATTTCAAATCAGTCGATACGTTGCTAGAGAGGGCGCGCGTTTTCGCTTGTTCGTCACCTCTTTTTTTTTAGAACATGTACGCTTACAAACTAGAACTATACAAATCCGATAAAGTATATGACAGAGTACATTTGATAGTCGGTATATGAAAAGCGCATGCGCACATAAATTCAACGTCCGACAAATTGGACCGTTTCTCCTCGATTTCAGTGGTATTATTCTTCGATCTATAGAGTCGTGCGGCGGAGATCGATCCCATTATCCGGGTATTTATACTTGTTATTTTCGTTACTTAAAAACAAAACAGAATAAAACGAGTATTTTGAGTCCATAGTTCGTCATTGCAGTTGCACTTAGCATGCAACATTTTGATGTGTCTTCGATTGATTGCTAATTTTCTCTTTCTTTTTTTCATTTTTTTTTCACATTTACGTGTGTCACAATATTCTCTAAAAATATGTTCACATTGATATTTTGACATTGTTCCCTCGTAGGCGTTTTTTGGCTTCGAATAAAGAGTATCAAGATTTGCTAAGCTGTTTTATTTTTCACGGAATCCCTAAATAGACGTACACAGTTATCGTCTCGTTATGTTATTTGCGAGTATCGCCACGACATTTATACGTTATTTTGATGATTACTTCTATAACTTTTTCTCCTTTCATATTTTATCTTATTGCACAATTAAAATCATCACGGAACGCTTTTTGATTGCCTTTGACGATCAATTCAACGATGGATATGTAAAAAACAAGTAAGAAAAGGGGTTATGTAGAACAATTTAAATCAAACTAAAGCGAGTTTTTTTAAAACTATATAAGAGAAGGAAGGATAATTTTGACTATATTCTATTTAACCAAGAATCAAAACAAAACAATTAATCTCGGCTCTATATAATAATCATGAACCAGGTGACTCTCGTATTAATCAGGTACTGGGCGAAGGATTCAAAATCAGGAATTCAGGGAGGATTTAAGGATTGATTAATTTTTGATATTATAGAGATGCATTTTTAATCTTAAACTATTTATAATCACTCATTCCTTCCCTCGCTCGCGCTCTCCCGCTCTCTTTCTCTTTCTCTTCCTCTCTCTCTCTCTCTCTCTCTCTCTCTCTCTCTCTCTCTCTCTCTCTCTCTCTCGGGAGTATTTTTTTTGATTCTTCCTCCACGTATATAAAATGAAAAGGAAAAAAAATAGATCGACTATAATGGCCTTAAGTAACTGCAATTTAGATTTTAGTCTTTCGTTTACTTCCACACTAGACTTCCTATTATTACCGAATTTCACAAATATGTAAGTCGAGCAGTTACAGTTTAAAGGAGAGTGGGCAGAAGTAATTGACTTTCTTCTGAAGTAACCGTTACAGCCGGCCGCATTGCTAATGACTGTAACTAAAACATTGATTGAGAAAGAAAGTTAATTACGTTCTGACGTGACACCCCTGCACTGAATCTACCCAAATACATATACGAATACATATATATTCTTATATCAATATTCACGTCTTTTCACACACACTTTCAAGTCTTTTGCATTTATTATCCACTTTGCATCCAACTCTCGCTATCTCTTGTACTCGTTCATGATTAGGTGCACTTTTTTCTTTTTTTTTATTATTATTAATTTTCTTTAATCCCTTAAACACGTAATTAGTTATTCGTTAATTATTACACCACCTCCGCGTAATTCTTTTTCTTTGATAAGTATTAGGAAACATGAGATCACAGATTCGAAGAGCACGATTTCATACAAAAACAAAAATAAAAAAAACCAATAAAAAAAAAAGAAAAAAGGAACAACGTTCTCTTTCTTCAAACAATCATGATTCCATTGATATCATCGTCTCTACCCCATAACTCTTTGCGATCTTTAAATGCTAAAGGCGAGAACGGCTTTGTTTCCGTCAAGAATCCATGTACGAAATGCCCCTTTGTCGAAAAGATATTCGGCTTTTTTTTTTAAATACTTGTCTTTTCTTTTACAATTATTACTATTATTAGTATTGTTAATATTATTAATCGCTTATTTATCGTCTTTTTGTTTCTCGTAATAAGTCTTATGTGCTTGAAAAAAAATACAATACAATCGGACTCGGAAAACTAGAGATCCGATATCGTAAGCTTGCACTCTTTCGTTTGGTCGGTCATTATTTTTGTTTTATTAATTTTCATTATTTTGAAATTCTCTTCGGTTTTTTGTTGTGACTCGCCGATTGGAATGAATAATGCTTGTGTTCGTATTGGATAAAGAAGAAGAGAAGAAAAATCGGTACATACAATATAAATAATGCTATATATTGCTCTATACGAAGAAATAAAAAAATACTATACGTTTGAGATGGAAAACTTAATAGATCGGTATATTGTGTGGTTTTCAATTAGAAATACTAGGTAATGTGTGGAGCTTTACAGTTTATCGACAATAATTATGGGATGGCTCGCGCACCGGAGTTCAGATACTACACTTGTGACCGTCAACTATAAAAGAAAAAGAAAGAAAAAAAGAACGCTTGATGCATATGCATACAAATATATATATATATATATATATATATATATATATATATATATATATATATATATAATTGTGTATAATAATAAAATTTAAAAATTCAATCAAAACCGTACAAATTACTTTACACCATAGTATACGATATGCACAGTAAAAGATATTTTATATAAATATACACATACGTAAAAACATTATAAGAAATAAAAAGTACACGAGCTACGCTACACCCGCGCGTATCGCGATAATAAAATTCGAGATTATTTTGTTCTTGATAATAAATTCGTTTTTTGTTGTTATGATTGATGCATTATTAATCGCGATCTAACGAAGAGCCGTAGAGGTTATGTGACCCGGCACTCACGGCGTCGGGGTCCGGCGGTGGTCACGAAACATCCTTTCCTGCCCCTTAATATATGTATATATAAAAGTAAACGGCGTGCCTTTAATACTGAACGAAAAACATCTCCGACTGGTATTATTATAGAGGGGCTTTTACAAATTGGCACTTATATTTTTATCAATTCAATAAGCACAATTTCTCATCCGCGATCCAATTTTTTAACGCACCCACCGTCAGTTCATCGCGCGCGAGAGAATGCCAGGAACCTGGGGAGAAGAGCTCACTTCATTTTCGAAAGGTGCGCATGGCAAATAAGCTATATTATTATATCTAACGCATAACCTTAGCAATTATTTTAAACACACACACACACGCACTCTCTCTCTCTCTCTCTCTCTCTCTCTCTCTCTCTCTCTCTCTCTCTCTCTCTCTCTCTCACTCACTCACTCACTCACTCACTCACTCACTCACTCACTCACTCACTCACTCACTCACAAATATATTGCGCATTTGTTCTATACACGTAGATGTATCGACACATATTATGCAGGCGAGTATGTCCGTACGTACGTGTATAGGAGAATGATATATTAACAATGCAATGCTTTTTTATATGAAAGCACGTCAAAGACAGGAATTATCTAGGGAGAGGTTATAAATACAAGAGTCTATAATTCTCCCACTCTACGTTCCCTCCCTCTTATATACCCCTATCAATAATGACAACTAATACTAGGATTTGAACTGTGCTCGCTGATTAATAATAAATTCATCCATCGCCGAGTGAGGCTGATCGTCAAAGGGCGCTTTCATATAATTATATATTATACGTATAGTGAATATTATTGATTTTCACCTCGCTCGCGCGCACAACACGCATCAAGAACGATCGCTGGCGCTGCTCTTACTAATATAACTGCCGGCCGATGGTGCAGAAGTCAACCGATTTCCATATATTTGCATTATATCGAAAATCCGGCCTCTCCGTACAACCGTGCCTAATATATCATTCTATTCACACTTGTATATAAATGATAATGTAGATTAAAAAAATAGTCGTGCGCTTCGCGTCGATTAAAAATGCCTGCTACTAATAAGGCTAAACAGGTGTGCGCTCGCGACCGTTCCTGACGAGCGTTCGTGAAGTTACGAAAATTTCGCGAGGTTACGCCAGTTTACCCGTGTCCTCTCCGGAGTATGTTTGTGTATGTTTTTTTTTTTTAAATTTTTCGCTATCGACTGTGCGCGCCGTGCATTTATTTAATTTAATATCGTTGTATTTTAGTATAATATAACCCGTGCGGGGGGAGGGGAGAGAAAAAAGAGCAGCAGTGCGCTGTGGCAACATAACCTACATTCGTGTGTGACGTGTTTGATGTGCATAATCGATATCAAATTAATCTCTCTCCCGTGCTTCTTTTGTATATAAGCTTTCATTGTCAGTTTTATATATAGGCACGCGATACAGCGCATTTATATTTCATTATTATTATTACGTGTTTTCATTAGGTATTATTATAATTCATAATTCGCCCCGATAAAATTCGCATTATAGCAATTTCCATAATAGACGATATCGCAATTTATATACTAAATCAATTGCAGTAATTATATATATGTATATATAGCAATAATAATATACCGTTAAATATAATGATAATGATAATAATAAGAATAATTCTAAAAAAATGTCTCGTCGGACAAGACACGAGAATATCACATAGCGGGGATTTTCTTAAAATCAATTTCCCTCTAACTTTTACGCGAGTGTATGCGTATGTGTGTTTACTTATTCTTTGCTACGTTTAATTAAAAATCTAAGACCTTACTCCCGGAAAAATCAAAGCCCGTTTCTATACTAACGTTCATTCTTAAGCGCTAACTTATCAATTACTAATATTTTTTTTGTCTTTCATTTTATTATTTCTCGGTACAAACAGAATCGAGGATCAGTATTAGTATTACGCAACTATACAGTTAGTATAATAAAAGATGGGAACATCGCGTGTACACGTGTGTGTGTGTGTATATATATGTATATATATATATATATATATATATATATATATATATATATATATGTCCGTAACGATACTTTCTCCCTATTATGAACTAATTGCCGATTTCTCCCTCTCGTGTAATCGTAAAAAAAGCCTTGTATCTATCGACTACAACGTCGTGTGTGTGTGCGTGTGTGTGTGTATGTATGTAGAGGTATAGAGGCTTGATTGGTTCTATAAGCATCCGCCATTCCTCGTTCGCGTACATTTTTTCTCTCCAGAATCCGTGTGCCGAGGAAATTGACCGATGATGGTATGGTACTATTCGGAGGCATCGCGAAAAAAGAAACTCTCACACCCTTCGTTTGATATGATTTTCGATGACTTTTCTATTTGTGTTTTTCGTTTGCTCTCGGTATGTTTTTGCTGGCTATATAGTTTCATTGCAACAAATAACTACCGCGGTATTACAACATGTAGTTTCTGATTGACTAGGATCAAAAGGCGCGAGTTGAAATATTGAAAGAGGACGAAAAATCAACCAGCTGATGTATACGTGAGAGTATGATCAGATCCACTTCTTTATACATGCATAATGCATTAGTCAGTAACCAGCGAGCAACTGCGGCGGTGATGTAAAAATTCAAAATCGTGTCGAAAGTTTATTCGGAGTTCGGACTGAAATCGAAATGTTTGTAGCGCCAGATGGACGAAATTGCGCGCAATTTTTATTTGAAAACACAAATGCCGATGGAGCTTATACTTCGCGTGGAAATGGACCGCGAATCTTAGGTTAGACGACCTATATATATAACCTAAATTGCTCATCCGAATTTTTGAAGATCATTCACGTGCACCAATCTTTGCAGAAAGTTGAAGAAAGGTGCGACGCTGAAATTGTATCATGTGCATTGGCTTTTTTTTCTGTCCTAGATCTTAAAATTAACAAGAAGACTTCATTAACCCAACGACTAAAAATAAGTTACCAAGCAGTTAAAAATTCACACTGAACACCAGATTCTTTCCAGAAATCCTTACTGTTAAAAAAAAACTAATTTAATGAGCTATATCTTTCTAATAAATATATTGCTATTAAAAATTATATTGATCCTTGCTTATCTATTATTTTTCATTATTTTGCGTTTTATCCGCTTGCTTTTAACGTATTCTTACAGTTTTAAAATCTTACTTGCATTCAATAAATGAATAGAATTCATGTTTTAAATATATCTATGTACGTTATCCGTTGTATAATATTAATATTTACTAGTGGGCTTCGTGATTTTTTGTTTTTTTTTTTTATCGATTGGGTACGTGAGCTGCGTGAATTTTTTACTTTTCATCAAATGCGTACGCGCCCGTTTCAATTATTTGTTTTCTGCATGTATCCTTGCCAGTTTTCTTTTTTTATATATTTCTGTCCTTTTTTACACCTCGCACCCTTGGTTCCCTTATTACTACTATTTTTTTTTTTCATTTTCTATTTATTTATTTATTACTTTTTGCCCCTTATATTTATATTTAGTTTCGCGTTTTTATTCGCAGCGCGCGAGGCACAGAAAACGCACGCTGAAAATACCTATTTATAGAGATTCGAATATTAATTATTATTTTTTACTTTTATCACAACAAACATTATAATATGCCACGCGCTTCGTTATCATCATTTCTTCTTTGATTTGATCAATAAAACTATGTAATAAGTCTCGCGGAGAGGGGGGGGGGAGCGAGGCGGCGCGCGAAATACTCCGTCGTCGTCGTCGTCGTCGTCGTCATCGTCTGCAAAAATCTCTCCCTCGTGTATATTTATGATTTTGAATTATTTTTTGTGTATTATTTTGTGTCCTTGAACCCTTGCACGTCCTCAATCGTCTTATTTAATGTAGTTAGAAACAGCGACCGACCAACCATTGCCGTGGTCACCCGCACACTTTCTTTCCCATTATTAAATGTCAATGAGAAAAAGAATCACTCTCTCTCTCTCTCTCTCTCTCTCTCTCTCTCTCACACACACACACACACACACACACACACACACACACACACACACACACACACACTAAAAATAAATGCCTCCTCGCTGAGCTCAGCATTAATACGCACGTTTATAATATATGGGCGCCGGAAATAAATTTTAATATTATCTCGCTTTTTTATTTACACATCTCACGTTTATATTTTTTAATTTTTTTTTAATTTAATTTTTTTTTTATATCACTAAAGTTCCTCCGGTACGGGATCAAATAAGAAAATGGCTTTAAAATCACGATCAATCATCACGAATGTGTGTGTGTGTGTCATACGACTTTCCTTTAGTTACGTTTGGTTTTTGGATGTGACAGATACACTCTATATATATATATATATATATAGATTAAAGAATCAGTTAATTCATTGGATTGATGTTGTTAATGTTGTCATTTTTTAGTACGTACTCTCTTTTTGCCTTCGCGTCCATGCTTTCTTATTCCACTTTGGCCTGGGAAAATAATTTTTCTTTCGAAGCTGGATTAAGCGGCTGCGACAAAATACTATTTTTTAGTACGCGCGATTTTCTAACTTTCTTTTTTTGTTTTTTTTTCTCTTACTTTTATTCACTATATACATGATCATAGTAATTTCGGTAAAGAATTTTCGCCGTTCGTAGATGTTGTTACAGTAGCTGCCAATGGAATATTTAAAAATAACTTGTCAGCTGAAAAAGATTCTAATGCGAAATCCGTTGACTCGAGAAGACTCGATAAAGCTTTACTGAGTCTATAAAATGAGTTCCTTGTTTTGTTCTAAATTCTCACATGGAGTTGAACGACTTCTCGCGCGCTCTCTCTCTCTCTCTATCTCTCAAACCAGATACATTCTTCATGACCTTTATATAAGGAAAATCCCGCTGTGTCCATATATTTATCAATTATGCGTATCACCGAGGTCTCAGCGAGCGAAGGCCTCAAATTAATGCTTCATTTTTTCTCTTACGCGCGTATATTTGTAATAATATGAAGGAATGAAAAAAGAATTGACAAGAACAATTGAGTAATATATAATAATAATAAAAAAAACGAGTGTGTACGTACGTGTGTGGCGTATTGCTTTTACAGAAATTATATAGTAATAATTATAATAATAATAATTAATAATAATAAAATATTTATCTAATGTGCAATTTGGATCGTGACAATGCTGAAAAACAATTCATCGTCGCGCATCTCTCGCTTTAGTATATTTTTTTTTAAATTCTTTTTAGTATATAATAGTCACTTTGTTTCGCGCCGCTCGCGACTAGTATTAATAATAATAATCTTTCTTGCGTCGATTTTTTTTTTCATCATTAAAGATTCGTTTTGAGGGAGGAAAAAAAAACAAAAAATACTTGTATGTCACTGTCTCCACGCGAAGTTGCTTGTACGCTGCGTAAATATATAAATATATCATATATAATATATATTTGATGTACATATATATAATGTATGCCGTTACATCGCATTTTTTCATATCAATGATTAATCGATCGGATATAGATTCGCTCTTCTTTACAATTAAATAATACAATCAGAACTTATATGCTTACAATTCTATCGATGTGTGTAAGTATTTTTTTTTCTCACGCATGTCTTATTTATATATAATATATATAGTATTTTTTTTCAATTTTAAAACCTCTCCCGCTCGCATTAATTCGATCGTGTGTGCCTGTGTACGTGTTTCGTGTATTGAATTTTTCTGCCTATTTAAAATCGCTAAGTATATGCCGATATTACTCGGTATATCAATCTTTTTATTTTTATGCTCCCCGCTCATTGCGTTTCGTCTCGTAAATATTGCGCCTCGGATGTACATATATATATGCATACATATGTATTTATACGTACATATATATACATACATTTTTTTTACGGAATTTCTTCTTCTAAGTTTATCGAATCGTCGCTTCTCGCGTCGCTTGCATCGACTGAGAGAGAGAAGGAAAAAATTAATAAAAAAGGAGCGAGAATGAGAGTAAAAAAGGGGGGCAGAAGGATCCATACGAAAGGTAAGATGCGTTAAGTGTATCGTCCCATCCGCACTTCGGTATGTCAAAAAAAAAGTTTTAAAAGAAATAAATAGGGGAACGAAAACTAATTATAAAATATTCCAAGGACTACTATATCAAATTGTCTGTTTTTTGTTTTTTTTTTTTTTTTTTTTTACTTAAACGCGTTTTCGCTCCATCATCGTTTTCCCCAATATATATAATATATATATATATATGTATGCAAGACCGCGCGTTTCCTCTCTCCTCAGTCAATCAGGTACGTTCAACGTCGAGAAAGAAAGTCCATTTTTATACATTACTTAAATAGTAAAAACTATGCGGCCTCCGCTGTGAGGCACCGCTAAAGCCCGAAAGATCAAAATATCCTTCTAAATTTCATATTCATTTTTTTTCCTTTTTTATTTTTGGTCATTCTGAGGATCTTTGCTAATCTAAGAATCGACGTCGAAGCTCAGTTTAATAAATTTACACCATCGAATTCGTGCGCCTTTGTAACATTATATTCAAAAAGCTTTTGGAGCCCCTACCCGCTCCCGGTCAGGACTTTAGCCAACGCGACAACGATGAACGAAGGGAAATAAAAAACATTTTTAAAAAAATCTCACCGAACTGTTATATTATTATGTCGAAGAAAATTTTCTCTTCTCGTCATTCGTCGTCGAGTGTGCGGGCTATAATCTCGATACCTCATCGATATATGTATATATATACACATACTTATAATCAAACATATACATATATACATACACACATCCTAAATTGCTTTACGAATTGTATTTCGTCCTCTACTGACTAAAATCACTCAATACTTTGCCCTCTCTCACTTCCTCTCACTCTGTCGCCCCCTCACCCTCCTCTCACTGTCACGCGGTTGCGGAGAAAAATGCTCGTGCGTCAATTTTTCCGAGATCCCCTTCCCTATTTTTCCTATATATTCTACAACAAAAAAAAACCCTTCTCATTTAACGCCGTTTCACTCCCTCGCGTCATTTTTTTTTTATTTTTTTTTTTATTTTTTTTTTTATTTAATATCATTAAAACTCTACAATTAATAAATGGTACAGAGACACACTGGACATTGGCACGACAGGTGGCATTTAGATTTAATATAGAATAAAATTCACGTTATTGCGATAACATTTGGTATCGTTGCGTCGACGGCCGCGTCTCTCTCTTTCTCTCTCGTTGGCTTTAGTGATTTCTTTTATTTTTATTTCGCTACCTACGGAGGGCGCTGCGCGTGTTGTCCCTTTCGTCAGCCTCTCGACATAATTTTCTTTTTTGTAATTATAATGTGTTAAATATATATATATATATATATATATATATATATATATATATATATATGTTTGTGTTTGTATATGTGTGTGGGTGTTTGTGAGTATCTCAGACTTCGAGAACGGAGAGCTTTCAATCGCGTTTATTTTTTATCTCGCCCTATACACTTGAAAACTCTGCAGAGGCTCGGAACGTAGCGGCGCGCCCGCTCGAGTCTATTTTATTAAAACACGAACTCGGGCTACGTCAATGCTCGTCTCTTTTGCTTTAAAAGGTATATATTTTTTCTTGTATGTTTTTTTCGTCAATTCGCTTCTCACTGATATACATTATTAATTTTTTTGACCTTTTTCTCAAGTTTTCTCTACACCCCCTTGATTTTTTGATTAGATTGGTACAGTCTAAGTTTGATGCTCGCCGCAGTCTTTGACTGGCTTGCGAAGAAATGAAGAAAGAAGAAAAAATGGAACACTCGTTTAAAAACGCGCGAGAGCCTATTAATGGTGTGATCCTTTCTTGGCTGTGAAGAAGGAAAGAAGAAAAAACTAATAAAAAAAAAAAAAAAAAAACGGACCGATTCACCGGCGAGACCTGCAGCTTCATTTGGTTACGATGCAGGGCTCCTCGGTGTTAGCGACCAATCCGCGTTTCGCACGTTATTATGTGTATCGTTATCTATCCATAAATCCATCACGGAGCAGGCGAGAGGGTAAAAGTTTCGCGTCTTTTTTTTTCCATCGTCGCCCTTATTATTAAGCGCGGAACCGATTCTCGCCTCTATAGTTACATTGACACGATTCTAAAGGAGAAAAAAAATGCGGGGAACGGGGAGATGAAAGCACGCGACCAAGCGCACAGAATCGGAGACCGTCTGTCGTTTACGCTCTCGCGCTGCTCCCTGCTTACTAAATCCCTGATTCCTCCTCGTATATTATTATTATTATTATTTGTTTAAGTAACGGTTATTTGGGGACGAATTCTCGCACGCATATGTAGTATGATATATATATATATATATATATATATATATATATATATATATATATTTGTATGTATGTATGTAACGATTACAATAGCCTACAGTCTCGCGGAGCGCTTACTTCGCTCGCATTTATCTCTCTCTCAATAGTAGTATTTTCTTACTCTTTTCTCGATATTTTTTTCTCGATAAGCACAGCTCTGGCTACTTATATAGGTACGATGCTGCTGGTCTGTTCCTTTTTCATTCGGTAATTCGTCTTCTCGTTTTGCATTATTTCTTTCGTGTCTCTTTTCTTTTCTCTATATTTCTCCTATAGTTTTTGAATTAATTGACGTCGTTCGTGAGAAGAAGGCTCCTTCCTCAGCTCATCATCATCTACATGGACTCACCTCCTAGGAGGTCGCCGGGTAAGTACGAGTTGAGGGAGCTCGGGGTGGCGCGCTGCTGATCACTGGTGTCGAGGCCCGCGCTGCTCCAGAGCGAATTGGTGACGGGCGGCGCGCCCCAGAGCTGGCTGGCGCCCGCGCCCCAGGTGTCGGTTGGCGGACCGGCCTGGTTGGCGCTGGGTCGAAGGCCCCAGCCGGCGGTCCCGGTGCTCTGCTGCTGAGCGCCGCCGCCGGTGGTCCCGCCGCCGCCACCGCTGCCGTGGCTCAGCTTCTGGAGCAGGCTGTGCACCTCGCTGTCGATCGGCGACTCTGCGAAAATCGTTGTGTTGCCGAGAACGCAGTTGTTCAACGCTCCTTGAGCCTGTAATTCAGAAAGGCGAGAGAACAAAATATTAAAGTATAGTTTAATAATATTTTTTAATACAAGTATACGCTATTGTTTTATGAACGCAAGTGTGGAAGGCATTCATTATTTCTTAGTGCTTAATGAGTAAACATAATTAACCCTTAGAGTACCGGGATTTTAGATATTTTCCATGCGTATTGTTTGTATGATAAAGTAATCATAGGTCCCCAATTTTAACCCAAATTGAGACTAAACGTTTGCGAGTCCGGAGCATGACGCATATGTGCCGATCGAGGACGGCAATGCCTATGTTAAATTGTTCATAATTGAAAAAAACTATTCTATAACAATGGAAAAGTATAGATATGTATAAGTTTTTTGGGTCGCTGATTACGATTCTGAAGAGAAAATTAAAAAATTTGAACTTTTTGATGAACAAAATATGATAAATCCTTATTTAGTTTATTTTAAATGTTGATAATATAACTATGTAATTATGTATAATAATAATAATTAGAAAGAAATAATCATAATTATTATAAATAATTACCCCTATTAATAACACCTATCCATCACGCTTAATCATTACAACCAAATAGGTGTTTTACTATGGTTTATTTTCTGAGGAATATATGCGTCATGCCCGCGCTCTAAGGGTTAAAAAAATTTAAAATATTTTCGAGTGTTGTGAAACGAGGCTGAATCTAGTAGCGAGATCCTTCACCTAAGTAGTACAAAATAGTGAAATTCAACTAAAAAGACTTTACAGTTAATATTGTACATATATTTATATATTGATCCGAATAAAAACTACACTTGAAATGGTGTTAATTTCTTAACATTTACCTTTAATTATGGTTTTTTTAACACTATCTGAAAGTTTATTATTTTACATAAAAGACTGTTTTACCCCAAGCTAGAAAGATTAATTAATGTAAAAATTAACTTCCACACTAGTATTGGTTTGTTTTTTTTCAACACGAGATTCGAAAATTTGGCGGCTATAGGAGTGTAAAGTATACTAAAATGAGTGTAAAGTATACTAATACTTATATATTAATCAAATATGCCATAGATGACCATCATGTTGACAGTGATGTTCTGTTTTCAACGCGCTCTTTTTATAAATCGATTATAAAACTTCAAATCGAATATATTTATGTTTAATAAAATGAAAATTTTTTGAGCTTTGCAACTAAACAATATTTGGTTTTAATTGAAGGCGATTTTATTGTTTGAATCTCCAACTGAATTAGAAAAAAAATACTATTTGTAGTCCAATTTTCGAATTTTATTAGTTTAATTTATATTACTGTTTATCTGTAAGAACTCTACAACGAAATGACTACAAACATTAAAAGACATTTTTCAAAGCCTTTCACTTTTACTTTTTAATAATATTTCTTTCCCGTTCGCCCTTAACAGTATAAACAAATTAGAATAATTTTTTTTAAAACTTTCCATTTATTATAATGTTGTTTTTCCTAATACGATTAAAATATTGTTTACGTGATTGGATTTGTAATATAAAAAAATCAGGAAAATTAAAGTCACCTTAATGGACTCATCCCTCGACGAGTATTTGGCCAGGGCAATTCCGTGATTCAAGTAAAGACGGAAGTCCTGCACGGGTCCGTGCTGCATGCACAGTGTCTTGAGGGTGGACCCGTCGATCTGGGGAGTGAGATTTCTCAACAGCAGCCAAGTCGAGGGCGACACCCAGCCGACGTTGCCGGCCCCTGCGGCGGGACTGTTCGACTGTAGGCCCCAGGTGTTGGAGCGTCCAAGGGAAGCCCAGCCATTGCTCTTCGGCACTGTCGGGCTGTTCTTGCTGCCCAATCCTGGCGGCGGGCCACGGGATTTGCTCATGGGCGCTCCCCAAAGCTCTGAAGTGACGGCCGTCGGTGGAGGAGCTGCATCGCTCCACGTGTTCTTGGAGCTGTAAAAAATAAGAGAGAAAATTTTCGTCTTAATAGGCGTCTTCTTTGTGCAAAAAAAAAAAAAAAACGGGTGAAATCTGAATTTGAAATAATTTTAAACTGTAATATCTCATTCTACACGTTTCATTAATGAAAAATGATGTTAAAATACATTGGAACAGGATTCCCATTCGTAGGAAATAAATCAATTGGAAAATTTGTTTTACAATAAAACCCAATCTCCTGATACGACAGTCAAGAAGTGTGTGATAATTGCACCTCATGCACAATATTTCTGTACTATTATTATAAGAATTGTAGTATACACAAATTCACTTTTTCTTTCAATGTAAATAATAATTGAGCAATGTTAATAACAGTTCCACAATTTGGTACACAAAAACAGATATCCTACATTTCTTCTTCATTTTATCAATGAGATTTATCACGTATGAAGTGTGTAAAAACAAGACTGCTCCGCAGTTTAATAGATAAATAAAGTTAAAATTTCGTAAAAACTGAGGCGCGTCAAAGCGCCGCGACTCACCTGCTGAAAACGCTGGGTGTCGTGACTGGAGGATTGAAGCTCCACGTCGAATTGCTCAGGCTAGGAATGGACGTGCTGTCGGGATTGATTGACTGCGGCGGTGGCGATGTCTTGTTGCCGGTCGAGAATATCGTGTCGGGGTCCTTGATTGCCGCCAACGATAGGGGCGATCGCACAACCGAGCCGGGCGTTATACTTGGATCGTCCTCGATTGATTTCATCTGCGTTCCCTAGAAACACATGAAATATACGTCGACCAAGACAGGGCTTACGAACTAAGAATCGGCTTACTACGCTTTCGATACGAGCGAACGGAATAGAGGAATTCAATTGTCTAGATTACCAACAGTTTATTGAAACGCTCGACTTAATAATTTTATATGCTAATATCTCGATATATAAGTATTTTATAAATATTACTTGCAACGTGTAGCACTGTACATATTACACTATCAAGACTTAAAATTTGCATCGAGCGATATTGATGTTTTGGTATTTTGCAATCAATGTACTTTCGATAAATCTCTACGGCGGAGCTGTAATTGCGCGCGATTAAGGATCGTCGACAGATATTACCTTCCAGGGCTTGCCGGGCTCGAATTCGGGTACGAGGTCGGTAAAAGCGGCGACCGACTGGGGCTGCCAGTCCTTGCCGTCTGTGGCGTCGCTGTTGCCGGCGTCTGGCCAGCCACTGTCGCCCAAGTGGGACGACCAGGTGCCGTCGCCCGGGCCGAGCAGGGGATTCATGTTCGGGCTGGTGTGCAACTGATTCAGGCCGCCGAGGGGCGCGGGCGGCTTCGAGCTGGTGCTGCCGGGCGCGCGCGAGAACTCGTTCACCACGGAATCGGCGTCCTTGTCAAGCGACGGGAGCTTCCATTGATTAAGCCGTGACTGCTGTTGGGTCTGGAACAAAAAGAAATTAACACAATTGAGACGAGATCTTCAGGAGCCAATTAAAAATGCTATGGTTGCAGAAACACGGGGTCTTATTTCAAGCTCGTTTATGAATATATTTCACTACTGTTAACTTTTTTCCTTGACAACACTTTCATTCTAATTCTTTCAACAGCAACTGATTTTGAAAATTTAATGCTTTTAACTAGTTATTTATAATTCAAATTATTATCGATATGTTAGCTATTTTGTTGGATAGATTTTGTTATCGCCATTTTTTATAGTGCCTAATAATTGTATGCTTTATGAAAATAGCAAAAGATTATAGATTAAATTTTATCCCCCCCCCCCACGTTTTACTTTGACAAGCATTTTGACCGAACTTTGACCAGACCGAAACGTTCTGCGAATCAATAAACCCCATAGACGATGTCTAATTGAATAATCATGGGATTACGAAATAACGATATGATACTTTAATAGTTTTTAATAAAATCAACAGTTACCAACATAATAAGAGAAATCTTTTTCATAAGTAGTCGTTTTTCTTATAAATATGTTGTTGGTTTTTTGTATCAAATCGTTTCATCTCATCAATGTCTCTTGTACTACTAGAATTTTTATGGCCCTATGATTAAACCTTTAGAGCGCCAGAGCTTCCAAAAATTTGTAAATTCCCTTTTTCTAAAGAAATGTGGTCTAAAATCTGTCCGAAGTTCGAACTAAACTAAGATGATGTTTCCGATTTAGATGAATTGGCAACAGCCGGGTACGTGGGTGCCAAATGTTAACATTGAACAGTGCCATTCTGCTCTTTTTCTTGTTTCTAACATTACTAACTTAACTTCTAACTTAAACACATTATGGACGTCGTTGTACAATGGAAGACATAGCTTATTAACCTATACACGCGAAATTTTCTAAGCAATAAATGAAAAATAAGATATAAAATTTGTATACTTCTCTAGACGAGCATTCTCTTAGGCTGTACTTATTATAAGCAGCTATTAAAAAAACAAACAAAGCCACTTACCACCACCGGCGGCTCCTTGTTCATGCCGAGGTCGCTGAAGCTGTTCTGCAGCGCGCTCATAGGATCGTGAACAGCTGGCTTGTAATAATCCGTCGTCTGTGAGGGCGTCGTGGGCGGCTGCTGGTGCTGCTGCTGCTGCTGCTGCTGTTGCTGCTGCTGCTGTTGCTGCTGCTGTTGCTGCTGCTTCATGTAGGTGGCCTGCTGCACGGCTATCTGATTCTGGAGATTGGCGATCTGCTGCTTGGTCTTGGTGATCTGCACGCTTATCTGGAGGACGGTCTGGCTGTTGCCCTTGACCGAGGTCTGCATCGTGTGCTGCTGGTGGAGCTGCTGCAGCACCTTGATCTGCTGTAGCAGCTGGTTCAGGAGAATGAGGGTCTGGGGCGCCAGTGGCTGGTTAAGTATCTGGTGGTTCAGGTAGCCCTCCTGGACGGCCAGCTGGATCTGCTGGACGAGCATGCGCAGCTGCTGATGGCTCGGCTGATTCTGGGGTGTGCGGGATGCCTGGTGATTTTTTTTTTCAAAAACAGAAATTAATATTAGATTGAAACAGGACTTTTGCGAAAGTATTCGTGTAAATTGGTACACTGTTTCAAGTATAATTGTTGCCCTTCCTTACTGAGAGAATGAACGAAGCATCCAGCATTTGTCAAAGAATTTTTAAAGCAAGTTACATTCAATAAAGCAATTCTTTGAGTTAAGATGTTGTTCATTCGAACCTGTAAGGTAGTAATGCAAAAGCAATTATTTTTTTAGTTTATCGTAGATTTTGAATGTCAGAGTAAGAAAATCGACAGTGTTTTTAAAATAATTTATGCAATCTGTAACGATAAACTATCACTTCTGCATTATTTCAAAGGCTTTCCACTAATTAAATAATAATATAAAGACTACATTGAGAAAAAGAGATTTATTTACTCTTTAATCTAACACTCTTTAATCTTGCCAATGTTTTTTAACATTTGCTAAACTACGTAACTTAATGTATATGAAGCAACAAAAATAATTCTAAAACAATAAAAATTACTTAATCTTATTCTACAATCATATTCATATAGAAAGCAACAAAAATAATGAAAAAATACAAATAAATTAATCCTTGTGTTTCTCTATTCAATACAATGATTTTTGCACTGACATAATTACATTACTTATGAATCGATCCATAATAAAACAATCAAAACAAAAGCTAAAATATCTAGATACAAAAATAAAAAATAAATAAATTTCAATGTCTATCATTCTAAAGAATACAAGGATACAATAAACCCACGCGATATTATAAATTTTATCAAATACTGACATCAATAAATTTCTATATTACACTTTTTGTCGAGATACAATTGTCAGCGTTTTCAAACATTATTATATAAATAATAAGCGGTGGATGGTAAAAAAGCGCAGGAATTCGAAATGAGCACATAATAGACCGCATGCTAAATGCACAAATATATTCACGCAAACCAAGCGTCAAATTATCAAAGAAATTGTCCAAGCGCTAAGCTCAATTTTTTCTTCTCCGTACAGCTGCTATTAAGTGTCTCGGTCGAAATGTACAATTGTGAAGCACTATATAGTCCTTGCGTTACGGGCAACACATGCAATGAAAAACGAAATAAAATCGGCAAAGCTACATGCTATAATAGTCGAGGATAATTATAGGCGCTGAAAATAAAACTTTTGCGCTAAATGTTCAATAATCGTTGAGATCTCGTTATTCTCAGAGATGGCGTTTGAATAACTTAAATAGTAATCCGAACTGGGACTGTTTACACGTTTCTTTTTTTATCCGAATACAATTTTATGCACATTATCAATTTTTTCGTATTAACAATATAAAGTTTTGATAGAATTATATTCATAAACACAGTTTTTTTTAATCACTTTATAGAAACAATAAGAACAGATACTTTTTCGGATACAAATAAATTAAGTATTAAAAATAATTTGTTAGATTATAAGAATTATAATCATAGTACAATCGAATTATATAAATACAAAAAAATTTGCTAAACAATTCAAAATATCTACAGATTAAAATGAATATTATAAAAGTGATTCAGTTCTCTTATGTTTAGAATAGAATACTAATGAAAGTTAGAAATTACCACAATTCAAACATCCTAATACCTGGTATACATAATAATGGTTTAAAAAATAAAACTAAAATACATTTCTAATGAATACAATCTACTATGCTAAAATATAAAAAAAACATATATATATATATATATATATATATATATATATATATATACACTGATGCGCTCGAATCCGCTAAAAGACAGTCGAAACAAGAGAGTCCAGCCGCTCCAATAGTAAAATGCATGAGCGTAATAAAAGACAAAAATAACAAAAAAAATATATACTAATGACGCATGAATACTGTATACGTGTGAAACAGAGATAATAAGTATAAAGCAAAGAGAGACGTATAATAAAAATGTATATAATAAGGTATCCATTGATGAAGTCGTTGCGAGCCTATATAGCAGTGTGGAATGGAGTTTTTGTTGTTGTAGTTTTTTTTTTTTTTTTGTTATTTTCACCTGGTTAAAAGGCGGCGGAGGCGCGTTGCTGCTCGACTGCTGCTGCTGCTGTTGCTGCTGAAGCTGAACAGCGGCCGCCTGCTGCTGCTGCTGTTGCTGCTGTTGCTGCTGCTGTTGCTGCTGCTGCTGCTGCTGCAGTTTTAGCAGGCTGGCGCTAGCCACCGAACCCCCGCCGGTGGTTACCGCGCCGCTCGGCACGCCAACCCCCTACGCAATTTTTTGCAATGACCAAACCCTTTCACACTCGCTCTCCCCACTCTTAGCATTTCTTTTTTTTAACCCCCTAATATGTGCGCGTGTTTCTCGATCGTTTTTGCGTTTCACCGCGTTCCCTTCCAATATGTCGCGTTCTTTCAATTTTTCACGTTTAGACAATTTTTCTTGTTCGCATGGAAATTGATCGTAACGATGTGTTGTATTTTACAGCAGTTTCAAACCTAAATTTTCGCTTTTAAGAAATCTGTAGTCCGCAAATCAATTCTGTTCTTAAATTATTCAGAAAACAATATTTATATCGTTTGATTGGACTGTTGACAAGTCTTTTTATACCGATTGAGTAAAAAGGGTCGTTTCTGGAAGAACATCATATGTAAACCTTAAAGTATTGCAAATTTGTGTTCATCTTTCTTCCCTTAAATTTATTCATATATATTTTTCATCGCTGAAAAAATATAAGCAAATAAGTCAAACGTTCGTTGTTCATTGTAAATAAAATTTTTCAAACGTTCTAATTTCGATACCGTTTGCTTGAAACTATAGTAACAGCCTAGAATATATCTGAACAAAAAACATGATAATTGGAATTTGCAATAATTTAATATTTACGTATAATATTGTTTAAAACAGAGAAATTTTTGCTCGATCGATAAAAATTGATTTTGACGGCCCCTCGTAAGTTTCGATATATTTTATCTTCTCTTGAATACTTTAAAAGAAAAACACATGTCTTGCGTAAATTTTATTCTTAATGTATATAATATTATGATTATCATAGAGCCCTATTTTATTGCTATATTAAATTTAAGTAAACAATTAAGAAAGTCTAATTTACTAAAAAAAAATTGGTGATTTAATATACAATCGTATATTAAATATATTCTTCATTTTCATGTCTATAGTTTTAAAAGGATTATAATATTAACTAATACTGATTGCGCCGTTTTAGATCGAGATAATTTACCAAGGCTCGGTTTATTTAGGTGAAATTTTGATTCCTCAACAAAAAATAACGTTTTCAATAAATAAACTATTATACTTTTACTTGATTGCAAAGAACTGTTCCGCTATTGAAAAAGTTAAATTCTTTAAATATTTTGTACCCTGCTATTTATTTAATATTACAGCTTATAGTGATAATTAATTCATTTACTTATTTTATTAGTCGTACGAAATTATAAGGAAATATAGACTATATAAACATTAAAAAGCACTAAATCGATTAAATAAAGTCCGATGTAACTTGTGTGGGATAATGAAGGGTGCAACGATAGTCGAAATAAAACGGTGAGTAAGATGAAAAGTTTATGTCTAAAGCCTATACACCTTAAACCATTCAGCTGCTCTTCTGGATTATTTGCAATCTTCATATTTATGTACACATAGAAAAATAAAACCTGAGAAACTCTTCTTCCTGTTGTTAATAAGGCATTGAATAATATGAAGTATTTGAATATATACCACTCAGAGTAAAACCACTTGTAAATAGTAGCATGCGCGCACAGTCGCTGCACGACTATAAAATGAGTTTTCTTGATTTATTATCATATTCACTCATTAATAATCGAATGAGACTATATCGTGGCGTGTATATTTCAAAGCGAATAACAAGTAGTCTAATGATATATATTTAGTACCTACATTTTATGTCTTTGGAAACAAATTAAAAGATAATAATTTTAAATAATATTCGAAAATCAAAATTCCGAATGAAAACGAAGATAATATCGAATCTCTGCAACGCAGCGACTGTGCGCCGTTTAAGAGCTGTGTTATGCATGCTCATACCTCGCAGACTTACTCAGTACTAGCAGAAGAATTTCGCAAAATGACGGTGGTAGTAGTAAGAAAAATGGTAATAGGACACACGCCTCACCGAAGACACCGAAGAAAAACAAGGCCGTTAAAAGAACAAAAAACCAGAGTGAAAGGAAAAAAGAATTTTATGACTGTGCAATAAGTGGAAGGGGGAAAGGATCATTGTTCCAAGCGACGTGGAAGGGGGAGAGGACGAGGGGTAGTAAGAAAAATTTAGCGCTTTGTTTTTTTAAACCGATCGGCTCTCTTTCTCGTCTCTTTCTCTTACCGGTTGGAAAGACATCTGCTGGCTTATTTGATGATTGAATCGAGGGAAAGTCTGAGCGCCGCTAGGCTGGCTGGTCGGATCGTAGCCGGAGTGGCCGCCGCCGTCGTGTCGGCGCCATTGTTCAAGGGAGCGAATTTGACTCAGTAATTCCTGAGCTTCGTCACGGTTCATTTCGCGGCTGCGCAGCGCTACCTCCACGTCTTCTTTCTGCAGTCGCATGAAAAGCATTTACAGTCGGTTTTTATATAAAAATTGACATTTCTCAAGTATACATAGTTATATTTTTCTAAAAGAGAATATCGCAAGAAAAAAATATGAAGATAATTTAGTCTCGTGTAAGAACATCCTAAAATCCTTGTTATTTTACTTTAACCAAGATGTACCAACCTTGAAACCCATGTCGCACAGGTAGCGGAACTCGCGGCTCTTCCAGATGAGCTCCTTGGTCAGGGCGGGTTTCGCCGTGTGTCCCCAGCTGTTGGTGGGATCGATATCGGCGTCCGTCCAGTTGCCCGTGCCAGTCGGTCCCATCGGCTGCGGCTTCTGGTGCTCGTCCCAGAGCGATTTTCCGGCGCGCGGATCGACAATGTCAGTGTAACGGCGGTTACGCGATGAATTGTCGACCCAGTTGGGGGTCTCGGGCGGCCCGTCGTTCCAGGAGCCGTTATGTCCAGCCCCGGTGGGCCCGGTGCTTCCTGGATGCGAGCCCCACATGGGACCGCCACCGCCGCCGCCGCCGCCGCCGCCACCGCCGACGACCGAGTCGGGTTTCATGCCCGGTTGACCGGGAATTTGGTTCTGGAGCATTCCTGGTGGGCATTGCATACCTTGCGAGAGGAGCAAAGTGTCTAATAGAGTATTATTATTTTATTGAAACAAGGATTTATTAAATAAATTTAATTAATTAATTAACAGATACTTAACGAATAATTTAACAAAGATTCAAAAGATAAAATAGATTTTTATAATTCTGTTTACAAAATTATTTTAGCGTTCTTAGATTAGTTTTTACTTGTGTCAATAGTTAATTGATGCTAATCGAATCTCAACAATTGTTTTATTGTTAATCAAATTAATAATCAATTGTTAATTAATAATATAAATCTAAAGATTAAAAATTGAAATATTTACTTTAGTCTCAAGTGGAATTATTTCTGACTAGTATACATAAATTTCAATTTCAATTCATAATTTTTTAAAAATCCAGTAAAAATTCTTAGTTTATAATAATAGAATTCTATTTGGATACTGTTCAATTAATTATTATAATAAATTACACTAAGTAATAATACTTTGAATTTTAAGTCCTCAGCACAGAATCGTATATAAATATATAATATATGAAAATGTTCACTTTATTCAAATGCAAAGCGCATTCATCAACCTTCCCAAATCATTGACCACAAGATATTGACGAAAACCTTAATACATTTATACTGTCAGTAAAAATATAAGTTCAACAATCAAAAAAGCTGAAAACTCAAGCTGAAAGTAGTATTTTAGTTTTGAATAAGTGCTTATACATAAGTTTCTCTATTAAAAAAAAAAATTCCCTTTGACAGATTTGCTTCAATAATATCTGGCAGAGTTATAGAGTAAAACAAAAAGTGAAAGATCCTTACCTCCACGTCCAATATTCTGAGAAGGTATGTCCTTCCAATGCGAGGCCTTGCTGCTCTGCATCGTTCGTTGATTCGCCGCTGGATTTGCCCAGAGGCTCGTCCCGTCGTCGTAATTCGGCACGCTTCTGCGCTGGGTCGGTGGCGAGGGCTCCTCCCAGCCGGAGTTTTTGCCCGGCATCATGTCCTTGGGCGGCGGTGCCGACCACTGATTCATGTTCGAGGGCTGGAGCATCTTTGCAGGTGGACCGGTCGGGTGCTGGTGTGCTTGCATTTGGTGATGGGATGGACCTTGAAAAATTATCATCATCATCATTGTTGTTGTTGTTATTATTTTTATTTGTACAATAATAATCTATGATTCGAAGATTACTTTTTTTCTGAGCTAGACGAATCGAAATTTCTGTCAATATTTTACTTTGGTCTCGATTTTTCATATATTTATATAATACTGTAGTGAATCGCCTATATAAAAAATTATTAGTAAATCTTTATACACGGAAAAAATTTTGGGGTTAGGGCTCTCTGTATAAGTACTAAAAATCGATGGAGTTCAATAACTTGTCTCGCGCCATGTGACATGTCAGATTTCGTACTAATAATGCGCATAATCTCTCAAGCATTCAAAAGTCGGGGGAGGGTGTCGAAATGCCCAAGTGAGCGTCGTACCCTAGCCCTCAACATTTTTACTTTAATCCGCTATCAATCTGATTAAATGATTGTGATGTTCTTACCAAATTGATTCACTAGCAAATCGCAAATCAACATTTAACCTAATCTTTTTCACCCGCAAGAACATTATAATTATATGTTATTTCCAATTTTTCCATTTCGATTGTCAAGTTTCGCGTTTCCAAATTCGACGTTTCCCTTGTCTTATGTATCTACAATAATGCAATGCTCGTAGCTTCGTAAAATCAAACTTATTTCCATGCATATATAAATATATGCATCTATACTGCTGCGGGAATAATACTTGATAATCGACGAAAATTTCAGGCACGAATATAATTCACGAGCGACGAAGTGTTTTATAATTTCGTACCTGGCTGTTGGTTCCACATTGCGTCGGCGCTGGTCCCGTTGAGCCTGCCGGAGATGCCCCCGCGAGGATCGCCGCGCATCTCGTTGCACAGGCGCGATTCGATCACGCGAATGTGTTCGCGTGGATCTAGGGACATGCGATGGTCACGGGGATCGGCGCCACGCATCTCGCGCGGGTCCACGGAGCGCATCTCGCGCGGGTCTCTCGGGTCCACGCGCGGATCGACCCATTTCGGGCCAGCTGCTTGTAATAATTTTCAGAGTACATTAGAATCGCATGAATTATTCATAATGGAAATTGATGGAAAATAAACCTTGTATAAAAATTTTTCTGAACTTAATCAATGTAAGATAATATTCAAATTTCATAGGGGATGAATAGTAACAAAAATTCAATCAAATCAAAATTATAAATAAATACAATCATCGCTAGAGAATTTAAATTGACTGCCTGGACAATTTTTTCTGAATTTTACAACGGCTATATTTACCATCGAAACGGTCTTGAAAAAACTATAATTAATTCATTCTTAATAAATCTGTCTGAATTTTTCTTGTTTAGAATTAAAATTTTGATAAAATACATAGTAAAAGAGTTACATTGGTTTATTTAACAGAAAACATAAAATTTCATACAAAAGGAAGTTTTTGAATTTACTACTTTTTGATGAAAATCGTAAGGCGATTTATTAATAGAAAAATAGAAAAAATAGACATTTACCATGAAACTGTAATTTAAAATTTGTTTAAAAATCAACATGGGCGCGGTCATATTGCGAATTTCCCTGAATAAATTGAGTCATTTCAAGCCCCCATATTGAACTTAAATATCCCACCACTATAATTTAAAGTTTAATGTCAATCAGGAATTTACACTTTTAAAATGATAAATTTCACTTGCTTTCCTTTAATTAAAAAAATATATTTCTTGGATATATTGTTTGTTCAGAATTTCTCAATAGATAATTTTAAGCAAGCTATGATGGTAAAAAGGTTGAAAAAAATGCTCCAGACGGAACTTAATAAGGCCAAGCACATCTGTCTGTTCGCGTTTCGAGAAATAGAAAGCGAGAGAGAGAGAGAGAGAGGGAGAGTTTTTGCCGTTCTACATGACGAGATAGTGTAGTAGTATAATTCACCTCCTCCGCCGCCACCGGCTCCTCCTCCTCCGCCGGCGCCTCCGCCCGTAGGCGTAGCGCTCCACATGCCGGTCTTGTTGCCGGAGCCGCCGGGCCAGGGACCCGCGTTGGGCTGAGCCGGGGGCGCCCCGGTCCACATGTTGGACGTGTCCGCGGTGTCGTCGTCCTCGCCCCAGGTGCCGCCGATGTTGGTCGAGGGCGTATGGCCCCACGGGGTCTTGGCCTGCTGGGGCGGGGGCTGGCCGCCGTTGCGCAGGTTAGCCTCCCAGAGATCGGTGCCGTTGTTAACCGGTGGCTTCCACATCGGCACGCCCTCCTTGTTTATGTTCGGCTCGGGCGAGGTCGGCACGTCCCAGTTCGAGTCTTGATTAACGTGTTGCTGCACGAACAGTTCACAATGAATACGTAACACATACGCTTTATAATTACCAAAAATGTATAGCCTGCGAATACAGCTAAAAGATTCAGTCAAAACCCAATGGAGGTTCTTTGCATTGCCACTGGATTTCGGCTGGATTCTTTTACAGAAAATCCAGAATACATTTTTGATAGGGTTGTCATAATTAAAAAAACAAAAAATAATGAAAAAAAGAAATCGACACCAAGTGGAGAGAATTGTATTGGAACTTACGCATCCCCAGCCATCGGGGCTGAAAAGTGCCTCTTTCATCGTGTTCAGCTGCTCGAGCTGCTGCTTCGTGGATGGATTGTTGGAAATCGGCGGAGTGGCAGCGGCGGTCACCGCGCCCGGCACTGCGTTGTTCATTTGCTGATTGTTGCTGCCGGGCGTGCCCGCCGGCTGCTGCTGCGGCGGTACCTGGCCGCCCTGAGGCTGCGGCGGCTGCTGAGCCTGCTGCTGCTGCTGCTGGGATTGCAAATTGCTGCCGCCGTTGTTGTTCGGGCCCTGGGGATTCTTCGAGACCCCGACAATGGAATTGGCGGCTTTCACGCCGCTCTGGGACCACTGATTGCCGCTCCCGGCTCCGCCGCCGCTGCCCTGGTTAGCTTGGGACTGATTATTGTTTTGGGAGGTTGGTGGTCCCGATTGCGAGTTCGATCCTTTTAAATAGGGGCAATCATTGATTAAATCTAAATTAACGAAATGAATAAAAAAAAAAGTACTTTAGATTAAAAGAACTATGCACAATGTTATTTTCGTAATATATCATAACAACACATGTCTAAAGGGTGGTCCACTTTAACTTGCAGACTGGATTATCTTGAAAAGTAAGCGTTTTAATAAAAGATTAATGTTTCAGGAAATCAAAGAGACTAGTCCAAGAAAATTAAGCAATATTTTTATCGGTCTTACAATGCCATATTTAGCATTTATACGATAATCTACTATACTAATATAATGACATTATAAAGACTGGAAGAGCGATAAAATATTTATTAATTTAATTTACTACGTCGATATAAATACAATTTATAATAGCCCAATCGAATAACTAATCTAGTTTTGAATCTAGAGTTTCAGAAAAGTTCCGTGATGCTCAGATTAAAGTTAGATTAAAGCTTAATGTCTGTAAAGTCAAGAATATCTGAAGTCTTAACGAGGACTCAGTAAGACGAACGATGTGTATTATTACACACTTTGGCCTGAAGGCGTCATCTTTCGACTCGCGCCCAGAAATAAATTTCGACCCGATTGGGTTCATTTATTACTTGGATGGCCTCTTTGATTTCCCGAATTTTCGATCTCTCGCACTGATCTCAAGCCGATTTCGATTCGAGATTTTGCGGTGTGTCGTGTACGTTAAGAATGGACCACCCTGCGTTGTTACTCAGGCCGTCCGCAATATTCCGCGGGGCTCACGCACCTTGATTGTTCTGCAAACCGGGCGGACCCTGGTTTTGATTCTGATTCGGGTTCTGGTTACCGATCTGATTGCCGATGTTCCTGGGGCCGGCGATGCTCTGCCAGTTGTTGGGCGGGCCGGCCTGCGACACCGACTGGTTGCCGGGGGTGCCGCCGCCGCCGCCTCCGCCGCCGCCGGCGCTCCCCCAGCCCGACTGCACCTGATTGTTGTTGTTCGGGGTGGATGGCTGGGCAGTGGCCCAGCTGGCGGTCGAGCTGTTGTTCAGGGAGCTCTCGCCGCCACCGGCGAGGCCGAGCACCGTGGGTATGCCCCAGCGTAGCTTGTAATCGAGGACGGCGGCCGTGGGCCGGCCGCCGCTGCGTCCATCGCGGTCGAACGATGAGGTGGGCTTGGGCGAGTCATGCTCGCGTGATATCAGCAGAGTATTGAGGGCCTCCTTCAGTCTCGTCAGGCAGCGCGGGTCGCGCATTGTCCAATAATCGGCGAGGAGGTCCTTGCAGTCTTCCATGAGGCTAGTCCTTGTCTCGCTCTTCTTCGACAACTTTGTGGCGTTGCTCGAATGGTTATCCTGGGTTAAAAAACGAAAAGAACAAAAATTATATTCAATAAATCCATCAATTTATCAACCTATGTGTAATGATACAGCTAAACTTTTTAATTTTCGGCCCATCCGAAGACTAGTAGATCTTGATTATGTATAAAAAAATATTGGCATTTTGAAGCTAAGCACATGGATTTTTTACCCATATTGTGTAAATATTTTGTTCTCCTAAATGCCCAATTTGCGAAAACTCATTTGAAAAAGCCTTAATTTAGAATTTTATAAATGATTTATAATCGTGTAAAAGAATTATATAAACCAAATAAAAAAGTAGAATAAAACATAATACTAATATTCTCAAGCTTATGTATTGCTCAATTTATAAATTATAAACAATGTCTATCATGATTGACTATTAAAAACTGTTTTTTTTTAATAATAGTAAAAAAATACTAAAATATTACACTTAAATTTTGGATGTTTAAAATACTGCATGATAACTACTGCATTACAACTTATAATACCTTCTTGGGGTTCGAATCATCCAAAATTGTATTACAAAAATCAATTCTATGTGTTCCTTTCAGAAAAAAAAACTTTCCGGATCATCCCTTAAAAGCAGATTACTTGATCGAATTCGCCTATATGCCAGAGTCTACTGTATCTATTTTAAATGTAAGATATGCTCGTACCTTGTCCTCTTGACCGCCAACATCGAGATTGTCATTGTCATCGGCGTTGAGACGAGGCTCGGCAGGTACATCGTTCGTTTGGGATGTGACGGTGATCGATTGGCAATTAAGCGTCATCGTAGGCTCACAGGTAGTCAGTGTAGGAATGTTTACGGCCAGCGGCTGCTCTCGCCGCCGACCAACGTCGTCCTGGCTACCTTCTTTCATCTCCTCCTTCTTCTTCTTCTCCCCCTCCTCCTCATTCTCCTCGTCATCACTCTCGTTCATCGCCGGGGCGCAGGGCTGATCGCCGCTGCCCCTCGCCGGCAATGATCCGCGGTACGCATTATCATTACTAGTTATCATTATAACAACGTCAGTATCAGACTTATCACTAGACTTCACGCTCGGCGTAGACTTAGACAGAGACTTAAGTGTTAGGTTAGATTTGCGCTCGGCCGCCGTCGCCGCCGCGCCCGGCTGTCCATCGTACTCCTCTTCCTCCTCCCGCTCATTCTCCTTCTCCTTCTCCTTCGCCCCTTCGCAATGCGGGGCAGCCGGCGGCGCCGCGGCCGCGAGCGCCGCATTCTTAAAGCTAGTGTTTAGAGGCTCGTTAGACTTATTGTTATCCTGAACTGAAAGAGCACCAACAGTACATATTGTTGCTTCGGTACAGCTAATACCATCGATTAATCTCCGCGACGGCCGGGCGAGCGCGCGCGCCACGGCGCCACCCGCTGGACCGCGAGCCGCCCGTACGGCCGTCGTCGGCGGAGTGCCTATCGTTAATGGAACACATAATGCGCTTATTAGTCGTCGCGGCAGCTCGACAGCAACGATCATCCCCCCTGCCGGGTTCTTGCCCACGCCGACGACCTGGTGAACGGTCGTCGCCCTCGTCGTCGTCCTCGCCGTCTTCCCGGCGCCGGGCGGCTGCGGCTCGCGTCTTTTGGAAACGATAAGCGTAATGGAAGAACTGGCCGTACGCGCGAGACCCGGGCCGTCGTTGCTCGGGCGCGACAGGCGGCGACGGCGGTTGCGTCGTGCACCGGCGGGTGCGAGCAGGCGCCGACGCCGCGGTGCCGCCGTCGACGCCGACTTGGCGACGAAGACGATGATGGTGGTGGTGGTGGTCGTGGTGGTCGTGGTGGTGTTGGTGGTGGTGGTTGTGTATGCGGTGGTGCTGCTGCTGCTCCCGTTGCTGCTCGAGCTGAGCGATATCACAGACTTGGAGTTATTCGGCTTAAAGTAACTTACATGACTATGCTTAGCCTTAAGGTTAAGGGCCCGCTGGCCGTCAGACTTGGGTATCCTAACTAGGCTAGGTATTGGCCCTCGCGAGAGCCGGTTTATTTTGTTTTTGTTTTTATCATCCACGCTGGCGCGGCGGAGGCTGCTCTTCCTGCCCCGGCGCGCTCTTAAGCTTAGTACCCTAGGGCTTACTGAGCTAAAGCTATCCTTATTATCACTTAACGGCTTAGACGTAGACTTAGAGTTAACGGCGGCGGCTTGGCTGGCGGCCGGTCGCGGACAGCGACGCGTCAGGAGGCATCGGCGCCAATGAGCCCGGGGCCAACGGCGGCACGTCGCGCCTGCTTTCTTACTGCACTTGTGATGATTATGTTCTGCATTGTTGTGGTTGCTTACGGTAGATCCCCCATCAACATCCTCCTCCCCCTGATCATCCTCCTCCTCCTCCTCCTCCTCCTCCTCCTCCTCTTCCACCTCCTCGCTTCTACAATTATTATTATTATTATTTGTTGTGTTATTGTTGTCGTGGCTGTTGCTCGTCGCAATGGCGTTGGCAGCTGCCGCAATTACTGCTGCTCTCGTTGATGATGCTGATAATGCTGTTGTAGTTGATGCTCTGGTTGATGTTGCTGTGGCTGCTCTTGCTGACGATGATGATAATGCTGCTGCTGCTGCTGCTGCTGCTGCCGTCGCTGCTGCCGGAACCGAAAGCGACCGCCGGGCCGAATGCACACCGGCCGAGCTGAGCTCACCTGTAAATGTACCAAAAATCGAATGAGTATACTCTATTATAAAAATTTAGATTTTTTTCGCGTCACGGTGAGAATTGGAATTTGAGGGGCTTCTTCTAGCGAAACACGTGATTGTTTTTTTAAGTCTGAATTTCTTATAACTGTATGACACCGTAGTCTTTAAAATATTGCCGTTAATTAGTAGAAATTCCGATTCTCTTTAACTAAATCGCTTTAAGTCTCTTAAGTTACAAGTCACATTGTAAAACGTATGTTTCATTTTTGAATATTTGTGTATCCTATCATCTTTAACAAAGAAAATTGCAAGCTTGACCAGTAACTTTTATTTGAATTAGAATTAATATAGTAATATTTTTTAAGTTTTGAAGTGTCCTTCTTTTGCAAAAATCTATTGTAAATTTCTGTCTAATATGTACAAAAGTAGTCTATAAAGCTGTAACTCTACATACGTCGAAGTTTTAAAAGTATGATTAAAAAAAATCTTTTGTAATCGAGGTATTTCCTCCACTCAGAATGCCTATTCAAAAATAAGAGACAGAACCGTATTGAGCAGGGGCCCAACTTGACATTTACATGGCTTACTTAAATTTCATAATATTGATATATACACTAACTACACGTTATATTACAAATAATGAATAAACTGTCAAATCATATTCCTAAGAAGCTTCAAAATTAGTTTTTCAAACGTCTATATGTTTACAACCATTCTTTTTCCATTAGAATTTATTTTTATTCATAAATGTTAATTAATAAAATAAATTTTTGTAACAAACTTAGTCTAGTATTTTTATCGCTAGAAAATTCTTTAAAAGTGAAGGCGTTGATCTTAAATCATCCAATCGTTGAAAAAATTTCTTACTATGTTATCTATTACTACTGATTGGTCGCACTACTACTACTGATTACATGATTACCAATAAAATCGACAGAAGATAAAACTGCCAGAATACAAAACATAATTTTTAATTTAATTTTTTTACAAAAGACAAAGCTTATTATCAAATGCCACGCAGAGACCGTTTCTAATACTGTCACGAAGATAAACAATTCTAAAGTGATTTAAGGACGATCTCAAAAGGCAATCTCCAAACAATTTCGCGCAAGAAGCTGGCTCTAGATAAACGTTTTCAGCTTCTCGTTTATCCTAAATACAAATCGCCCGGAGTACTGGTCCGTATAAAAAGTAACTACATAACGGAAGGATAGAAATTATACGCTCGCGATCCTGGCCCGAGGAGAAAAACAAATCTCTCTCTTTCCTCACCAGAATGGCGTGACAGGACGGTTGAGAAGTCATTGGCGGCGGTAGCTCCGGGGTGGCTGGTAGGTGCTGCCATCATGCTGCTGCTGCTGCTGCTGCTGCTGCTGCTGCTGCTGCTGTTTATGAATTCAATATCACAGTACCCAGCGTCCTCTGGTCCGTTCCCCTCCCCCGCCCCACTCAGACTGCTTCCCTCTAATACTACTACATCCCCCTGCGAACAGAAGTAATCAAACAAACAAAAATGACAAATCGCGTAAATTAATGGCTTGCTAATCGTGACGATTAGACCCGGATGCCGGCGCATACCGTGTTAAAAAGCTCGGGACAACTTTCTTACGGTGCAAGAGAGAGAGAGAGAGAGATAAAATTAGTATATATAATATCTCTACCTCGTTCTCTCTCCTTTAAAACTACCGCTATTGATTCTGTAATTTTACGTAAACTCATCGACAAATTACCGCTTTTGGCCAAATGAGATGAGAAAAGTTACAAAGTCATTTTCCATCTCTATCGCACAGTACGAAAAATTTCCCCCGCTTCTCCATTTCTAATGCTGCAAGGCGCCACCGCGCTCAGCGCACCTCAGGCAAACTACTATTAATATACAAATTTTTCACTATACATATATATATATATATATATATATATATATATATATATATATATATATATATAAAACTGCGCGGGGCTTCCCTCGGCTGTACGTTTTATCGAGTGTGAACGGGTATGTACTGCGTGTAGTTTACGGATGAATCAGAGATAATTGAATTGGTAAATAGCAACGATATATGTATGTGTGCCGCAAAACGCGCGTTATTATGCTCCTCGGTTCTCTTTTTTTTCTACTTCTTTTACTTCTTCTTCTCCTCCTCCTCCTTCTTTTTCATGGTCTAGTTCAATGTTACCGTAAATTCCGATTCGATGAAGAAAAAAAAAGAGGCTTTGAAAATAGAGCAATTAAGCGTATATACGTGTACATATAAACGGAATTAAAATGAAATAATCAGATTTCCCTTTTTGGTGCTCGTAAACGACTTCGAAACGCTATTTTATATATATATTTAATCTATAATTTTTATGCGAAAACAATCTGAAAAACAAATTGACCCATAAAAATTAACGATATAAATAGTGTAAAAAAAAACTACAAGCGAACCGAAGAAAATATTAAAATCACCATGGACCACTGAAATCGATCCGTCCCTGCATTTTAACCAATTGCAATCACTAAAGTAGAAGAGAAACTGCGTAATGGAATTTCTGTAAGTTTTTTCTTTTGTCCTCGTTAAATCCGAAAATTTAAACCATAGAATTCCAACAATTGGAAATTAGTACGCAATTTCATTGATTTTTAATTATTGTCTTGAATCCCCTCTAAGCGCGTCATTGCACGATCCTCCTCAGATTTTTGCGCCTTTCCAACCGCGAGATGTCGTTGGCGAACTTGCACGGAGTCGAATACACCGCGCGCGCGCCAAAGTTTTCCGCTCGAATAAGCAACGCGGCCGCGCTGCCCCACGGTGCTTTCAAGATATCGTGGCGCGCGGGAATTTTTATTATATTCAGCTCTCCCACAGAAAATTCGAAAACTCAATTCGCCGATAAGAATCGCGGGAATCCGCGGGTTCGTCGTTCGATTTCTAATACAAAAGCATTATAATACACAGATTCTACGCATATATGTATAGAATTTACCTTGGAATTTTGTACGAAGGCATTTGTTTCGGTAGAAATCTCATGTGAACTAGAATTGTGTGGAAACATTGGGCTCAGTTCTTCTTTGGCAGGCAATGCATAGAAACCAAGATCTGTAATGGCGTAGAATTTTTTTTTTTTACTTTATTTAACGATCATTATGAATTTTCTATCAGCTTTGAAAATCGACAATGTGATATTATCGGGTGTTTTTACAATTATCAAAGGAGGGGGGGGGGCTCTGAAACAAACGTTGTAGAGAAAAAAAAAACCACGCGTTTGGGATGAAAAGATGCCAGTGGCTGCATTAATTAAGGTCTTAGATATACACCAGAAAAATCTGAGATACGAATCGTTACGGTCGGTTCGTTCATTAAAGCGAATTAAATTACCTTGTAAACTATCGCTGTCAGTGCACTCCTAGCTCCATGCCAGTAGAGATCTGTAACAGAGGATTGGAAGAAATTAGAGATGACTTTAATGTGTACAATTCGATGCATGAAAAAAAAAAAAATTTAAGAATATATTCATTATTAAATTCATTCGATAAGCACGACGACTCGTCGAAACGGATTTATTCGCGCGACGTTGGTCCGATGTTTTTTTTTTCTTCTTCTTCTTCCAAGGGTTAAAAAAAAAAAGTGGCGCAATTGCCCGTACAACGGTTTAATCTCGTCCAATATGAATTAAATAACTCTTGCAAGGGGCATGAAATTGAGATGCGCATTATACAACAAGTAGTTAGGAGCTATCGCAATTAGGTGAAATAATTACTGATATATATTATTTCGATTCCTGATTTACTCTCGACGAAAAAAAATCCCATAAAACTTGATTAATAAAGTATCTCAAAAAGTCGGCAAATAAATAGAATCACTATTATTGCTATTATTATTGGACAGCTGCACTTTTAATTTACCCGCAGGTATATACAGATTATTAATTCACGTCATGGTCACGTGATCATACATATATGTATGTGTAATGTGCATGCATATATTTATGCTTATAATGACGTATTAAAAAATTTTCTTCGCCAAATTGTATCAGACAAAGAAATAATAATATCAACAAAAGAAAATACGAGAGAGAGAGACACACACTAATTACGTAGTAATGAGAAGACCTAGACTCAATATATTGAGCTATTTGCCTTATGAAATTTCTTTTAATCGATCTTGCATCAGTGTAGCTGAATTTACGAAATATTTATTGCAATTGTGCAATAATTATTTATTCGCAAAATCCTTATTTTTTACCGTTATTTTTAGCAACCCTCGAATTTAAAAATTCTGATCTTTCGGTATGATTTACCGTGGGGCTCACAGCGAAAAATCGGCTTTTACACAATTGTAATGCGAAAATATGGATTTTTTCTGAATTTATTGTACGACAAATAATCGGCTACAGTAATATAGATTTTGGATTTTATTATATGTACTTGTTACAGTAGCTTTATATGGCTTCATTGTAATTATTGCTCATATTTTCTGAAATTCTTATAGTAAATTTTCCTTCTGCATCAAATTAACGATGTATTTACTATAACACAGACGAAAAAAGGTTTAAAAAAACACGTTCAAGGCTGTAGTAAAAAAATATAATAAACAATTATTAATAAATATTATATATATATATATATATATATATATATATATATATATATATATATAGACATTTATACCGATATATAAATGCACGTCACGGTGCGCTGAATCGAGGATGGAATCACGCGCGTGTGAACATACACGCACCATTCGTGCGTATGTATTATGCCGAATATATATAACCGATGTGCAATCGCGGAGCGTCGTGCAGTGGTATTTTACTTATATATCTATATATATATTAGAATACCGTAAGAAAAAAAAATAGGTCGCACACGCACACGCGCAGCGTGCGCGTGTATCTTCCCGGTTCCGCACTGGATTACAGAGGCATAGCCGATGCTATTGTAATGGTGTCGAACAAAACGCTCTCCCTAGAAGACATTCATACAAACGTATCTGTATATGTGTATGGGTGCGCGCGCGCATGCATATGCACGTATATATATGTACACCGACAGTGCCGTCTTTATCGCGGGACCAATAAGGGGACCGAATAATCTCAGGCTCTCCCTTGGTATTGACTAAAATTTTTTTTACTTGAATATCATTTTTGGAAAATAATCTTGTTTATTTATACATAAAAAATGGACGAATGAGATAAATAGTTTCCGTATCTTTCGTAGGAGAATCATAATATAATTACCATCGATTATAGCGGAATGCGCAAAATGAAGATATTAAATTCATTGCTCGGTTTGAGAATAGATAAATACGTAAATGCCGCTTAAAAGACGTCATGCAGTTTACAAACATCTGTCTATATTTATTCATATGTGACCACATAATAATAATAATAATAATAATTATTATTATTATTATTTTTTTCAATCATCTCCATAAGAAAAGGAAAATTCGGTCAAAATACAATATATAGTATTGCAAGAGAGCTCTCAAAAAAATTTGCAATTTTTTGTTTTCAATGTCGAATCAATCCCAATCAATTTACATTACTAAACAGATAATATGTTTTCAATAATTCTATGAATGACGACACAAATAGCGTATTTCTATTAATAAATACACGAGGTTCGAGGATAATTAATTGCAATAGGTTTTTTTTTTTAATAACTTTGAATTCCTTGCAACGGCCGCAAGTAACCTTTGGCCGAGAGTCTTAAACTTCATAAAGGCGGCACTGCTGCGCGCGCGCGCGCACACACACACACACACGCATACATACACAGTTGCAACAAACACACACAGCGAGCGATTGGCTACAGCCTTTCACTTTTATTTATGTGCGCGCTGCGCAGGCAAGAGAGCCAGGGCAAAACGTTCTCGAACGGAGGTTCAAATTCAATCGCCGCGCCGCCTGCTGCTGCTCCTGCTGCTGCTGCTGCCCCCAAGGAGAATCTCGGGGTGCAGACTACAGATTGTATATGAATATATACACATATATGTGAATATATATATAATTACACAAAGAGGAGACAAGAGAGAGAGAGAGAGAGAGAGAGAGAGAGAGGGAGAGAGAGGGAGACAGACAGACCTATAAGCACCGCTCCACGGGTTCAAGGTGTTTCGAGCAAACGCGCGTGTGCACGCGCGAGGGCGCGCACACATGCACACACCCGCACGTATAGGCACACACACACGCGCGCACACACACACGCACATACACACACGCGCGCGAAATAGAAGAAAGAGAGAAGAAAAAATCATCCAGGTGTTTTTCCCCGGGCGTCTCCCTCCCTCTCCTAACTCCCCCCCCCCCGCCCTTCGCAACCAGGGCACGCACGCGCGTGCCTCGTATACATATATATATATATATATATATATATATATATATAGTGTCGCTGCCCCCCCGCTCCCCCGACATCGCGCGATGAGGGTTGGTGAAGTCGCGATCGAAGAGCGAAGGGTGGGGGAGAGGGGGAGAGAATCGCATCTCAACGCGCTCCCGCGCGCCACACATACAATATGTACATGCATCCAGGGTCGGGGAAAATAATAATGGAGGGTGGAAAATGTACATGAATATATTGTATATACGGACTAGCAGGAAGTATCGTATATATATATATATATGGGGTGTTTCTTCATGCTCCAGTATATATCACTGCGCACTCGTTTTATGAAGTATAATATATATGTCTATATATAATATGCTACCGAGCAATCAGGGTTTTTCGTTTTTTTTATTTTTTTATTTTATTAAATTAAGGATGAGAAATGAGAGATAGAAGGGACTCGACGCTTTTTCTGCCTCTCATAAAAATAAAGTCATCCACTGATTGTTTTTTCCTTTCATCTACCCTCCCATATTATATCTGATCTCATTCAGATGACACAGGAGTTATTTATCGCATAGTTCCTTAATAGGTGCGCATTTAGCCAAGCCACGATTATTGGATCTAAATATATACTGAATTTTTCGGAAGGGGGGGGGGAGACGAGACGGAAGTATTTTAACTCATTAACCTATCTCTGTCTGACCCCTTCTCTCTCTCTCTCTCTCTCTCTCTCTCTCTCTCTCTCTCTCTCTCTCTATCTCCTGACTCTTCCCGATCAATTACTAACTCATCCCATACACCTATTTTAGTATCAAAACTTCAACTTTTCAAAAGTCATCTTCGTCAAGTTTTCAAAACACAAAAGGATGAGTCTATGTGTAGCGTAAGCTTCCTGGATCATTTACGAGTCTTTTGCATTATCACCATTAGTATAATTATACTATTATCTATTTTCATTTTAAAATTTTATCAACTCTTGTGTGATATTATTATTGTTGTGCTCAATTACATTTCGCTTTTGGATAGATTTTTTCCTTTGTTTTTAACGCAAATTTATATCAACTTTTGTCTTTTACCTAATATATATATATGTATGTATGTATGTATGTATGTATGTATGTATGTATGTATATTTGTTATCATATAATCGAGTTGTCTCTGTCATATTTTCTTTTCTATCAGTCTTACATGTTTTAAAAATTATTTTTTTGTGCCTTACGTTATTACTCCAAAGAGAAATCAGTTCTAACGAATCGACAGTACAAAATAAAATTTTACCACAATCCTCGATCAATTTTAATTTAAAAAAAAGGGCATCTCTTCGGTAATATTTTTAAGTAAAGTCCACCTATTACGAGTAAAACTTTCCAAAAATTTCGTTAACTTATTCATCGCCAATGTCACTTTGTCTGTTTTAATCTATTTTTTTTTTTCAAAAAAAATTTCAAACGTTACTTTTTGAAGTTTAAGTTTCGACGACGCACGATTTCTTTGCTCCAAACTTGAAATGTGACAATGATTTCGACGTGTAAAAATGAAAATGAAACGGTGAATTTTATTTTGAAGACTATGTTTAAAAAATGTTAAATTTTTCGAAAAATGAGATGAAAAATTCTGAAATTTTATGGAATTTAACGTCGAACACTCTATTATTAATACATTTTCGTAAATTTTCATAGAAAATAGATACAACGTAAAATATTGCGAAAATTTGTACAGTGCGAACTCAATGGGTCAAATTAATTGGGTGTACGTAGAATTTGATGTGCAAAAACTTCAAAAATAGTTTAAATCAATTTAATTAAACAGGTAAATAAAACAATTATATATTCTTCTCGTATAAACAGTTTCACTTTTTGAAAATAGAGTCTATGAACAAGTGCAAGAAAATGGTTAATTTAACAATCGGATAATTCTTTAAATTACATGCCAATATCCACATTCGGTCTTTATAAAATGAATGGCCAGTAAACTGTTGTTAACGAACGAAAATCCTGTGTTTCGCATCTGTGCATACTAATACACATTTGTTTTATTGCCTTTTTTTTTTTATTTCCGCGCATTCATAAAAATATCATAAAAACAACTCGTTCCTTTGAATAATAAGATGAAAAAAAATATCGCTAGTTTCTCAATTTAAAGTTTGAGCCAAGAGAACGTCGTATTTAGACGATTATCTGAAAATTGTTATGTCTAAAAATGTGTCGGGATGAAGCGATAATAGAAACTTCCTGTGTGTATGTGTGTGTACACACACTCATTTATAGATATATATAATCATCAACAATACTTCACCATCACACTTTGAAAGCTGCATTAATGAAAATAATCTATAGCTCGAGCATAATTCCAAGCTGCGAGCTATACTTAGTGCGCAATACGCGCACACATGCGTACAATAACGTATGCCTATATGCGAATGTGTAAAGCCACAGAAGCCAGGGGGGGGGGATCCTCAATTGGCGCATAACGGGAGCGAAATGAGCCAAGCTATATATTCGCGACACCTTCCTGTGCGCTCTACATTCTTCCCTCCCAACCCCCTCCCGCCCCCCGCACCGCCAACCCGCTACCGAGGATTATCTTTCATATAAACGTTTTAAATTTGCGCGGTTGAAATTCTGTCGTTTTTTTCTTTTTTTTTAACAGCACTAAAGCTCGCGCTTAGCCTGTCCTCGATTATGATTTTTGTCGGATCTTATTATATGTCTGTGTAAGGCGATCGTTCGCCTTGTAATTAAATTTAATCGATTTTAGAGGTTAAATTAATAATAATAATAATAATAAATAAATAATAATGAACGGATTAGCGTGTGTTTCAAATGTATAACGTTGAGTTGAAGTGTACGTAGGCACATGACGCATCTTTTTTAACGATTTTAACGCTCGTAATTATTGCATAAGAGTTCTTCAAAGGACATAAGTACACATAAGTCTAAAGAGGTTATGACAGTGACATCTGGCAGTCAATATTACCGCATTACTGATGACTCGTTACTTGTATGTAAACAGAATTGCACCTGTGTCACGCAGAGAATATATGCAGTTTTTTTGCTTCTGAATTAAAAAAAAATAATAATAATCTTAGTCTAATTGTGAATGGTTAGTTTAGTCATTAAAAACATCATAAGCATATGAAAATAAAGAGTTTCGACTATCTTCCAACAGCAGACATAGACAAACTATCTTTTCTCATTAAGCTAATTTAGTTAGCCCTATGCTGATTAGCAATTAAGCGTGTATAAGACCCAAAAAGATATTATAATGTTTTGGAACAAATAATATTTTCGGCGTCCTAATCAAAGTAGTAGGAGAGAAATGAAATTTTGTAAACAGCGCGATCAACTATCAAAGGAAAAATTAGTTGTAAGAAAGTTAACGTAAAATAAGTAAGGGGACATTTTTAAAGTGATTTTTACATCTTTTTATCGAAATAGGTACATCGGTACAAAAAAAACTTATTAAAATCGAATAGACATCTATTTCAATACAAAATTAACTTAACTCACGACAGTAAAATATGTTTAATTTAACAGATCATTTTTCTTTATTTCTATTCAAATAAATATTTGTTTGATTTGACTGTCATTTAAATAATTTTTTTTCAGTGTAATACTTAGAATTAAATCATAGATGGCGTAGACTAGGAAACAAGATGTAACAGAGGCAAGCAAAGAATCTTTTCAAAAACATTAATTTCACGAAATAATCTGAATCTCTCGCGCAGTTCGTCCGCTAATAACTGATTAGAAAATTCTAAACAAAGATATACATATAATCGTAGAAATCAAGACTTATTCCTTCTGTACTGATCAAAGTAAATGTAAAATACTATTTGTAGACCCCATATTGATTAAACTGTACAATATACCGACATTATATTTCCCAATCGATCGACCTTAAAAAAAAAAAAAAAGAAAGAAAGAATGAAAAAGAAAAGTTTGGTACGCATTTATGCAACTGCACCGTTGTGCTTTAGCTTTTGTCACAACACACGACACGCACGTCTATAAGTGTGCGTAAAGAAAAAGTCGCTCATCGGTATGTGCACGAGTAGCTCAGCGCATCGCGAAACGGCCGAGGGGCTTCTCTCTCTCTCTCTCTCTCTCTCTCTCTATCCGACGAACTCTGCAAAATTCATTGGAACTCGTTATACCGCAGGTTAGCCGAAGACATGGAACGATATTTCAAAATTGCGTCGGATCTCGAATCAATTTGCAGGAAAAAAAAACAACGTAATTAACGGATTATCGGAATTAACGAATAACGAATTCACCGCGAAAGAGCTTGAATTCTCTGCCAGAGAGTTCGACGGAGTTCCTAAAGATTTCCTCGGAGAAGTTCTCGGACTGTAGGCCCGTCTGCGGGAGCACACGGTTTGCCGAAGCGTGCGCCGAATTTTCCATGAAATCGTGCGCACGCATTTCGCGAATTCGAGAGCCCATCGGAATTTCGCAAGTGTGTTCGCGAGTGAACTCCTCGAGAATCATGGGAACTCCGCGCGAACACGCGGAAGCTCTTTGGGAACCAGCGGACGTGAACTAACTCTCGGCGCCGTATAAGAACGTTATCTGAAAATTACATCCGACCTTCGTACGAACTCACGGAGAACACTTTAAAGTACCAACGGAACTCAGCGAACTCTTGGGGGGGGGGGAGAACTCGATCGAACCATTGGACGAAAATTCTTCGAAATATTAGCGAACTCGTTGGTACTCTGCCAATTCGTTACATTATAGAGCATACGCTGGAGGGCGCTTACGCTGTTCGAGGCGGTCTTATATAAATTTTGAGAAGCCAGCGGAGCGCCCGGCTGAGAGGCGGAAAAAATCATTGCGAGCCTCGGCAGCGGCGCGTCTCTTTTTTCATGTCAGCATTAACTACACGCGCTCGGATCGCCGTAAACGAGCGATCGAAAGCCGCGCTTGAAAATTCCGTACGCGCATACGCGGCTTTGTGCGTTGCGCTAGCGCCGTGTGCATTACGTGTATCTATATGTAGGCATGTATGTATGTACGTATATATGTGTGTGTGTGTATATA